>JBBBDQ010001336.1:2262500-2272500 GCA_037127315.1 Ascarosepion bandense
ACTAACTATATATATATATATATATATATATATATATATATATATATATATATATATAGTGTATCGAGGCAGCAAGTAATTTTCTAAACATATACTGTTAAATATAAGAGACAATGACTGTCTATTATGTTTAATCATGAGCCGCTCTAAACGTCGTATTTTGGCTTTAATTTCAGTTGAAAATAAAGATAAAAATTCTCCAACATTTGGATAATTTTTTATTAATTTGTTTCTAAGCTTTCGGCTTACATGAGCCATCTTCAGAGAGGTTATAAGGACGGTAACACAATAACATCCACCATCAGCGACGATTTTATTTGGTGTTGACATTAAACTCCGCTAGGCAACGGCAATAATTACCAAAAATGACAAACGCAGTTCACAAATTTGCAATGCAGTTCTATGACGTCACACCGCGTCATAGCGCGAAATGACAACACAACCATGTATTCAAATCTGGCCATAACACATTACATTGCATTTGATAATGGAGTCTCCCTCCTATATTAATAAGAGTTAACAGGAAGTTTACTCGAGAAGTTCTTGAGAATTTTTTAGAGTTCTATTGGAGTTCAGTAGAACTATTAGTTAGTTCCAGTTTGGACAAAGTTAGACTAAGGCAGTTGATATCAGTCGGCAGTTAGTCGAATACTAAGGAGTCAGCTTTCAGTGGAAGATTACCTAATATTTTGGGTGCGCTAAGTCGATTAGCAACCGACATAGCTCGATTATAACTTTCAGTTCTAAAACTACTCCACAACACAGAACTATGTTCTCCGACTCGTGTGGCATGGAGTCCTGTTACAAACCACAGCGTCTTCTAGCAGCAACCCTCTTGACCCAGGGAAGCACTAATTCCTCAAGGTACTTGATGTAAGCCTCTGTGTTGCGTCTGATGCCCTCACGAACAATTTTTTTGAGTTCTTTTCTTATTAGGACGGTCAGAGTGTGTTTTCAGAACTATCATACCTTCATAATCACCATCAGACTCATCCAACTCTTTCTGAATCTTCTGCACTGTCTTTAGATTGACGCCCAAACACTCTGCAACGTTCTGATGAGAGTTCTATGTGCAAATACCAAGCAATACAGTATGCCTTTTCTAAATTTATGCAGAAGTAAATTGCGTCACAGTACTTTTGTCACTGGTGGTGACCAACTGACCCTACTACACTGTGCAGTCAACAAAATAAAAAACAAACAACGCGGGTGCACGAAATTAAAAATATAAAAAGATGATAATAAATATACAGTAGCGGCCATAATATAAGGAACGGAAACAACAAAGACATAAATATGCTACGGAAATTAACGAGACTTGGTTATAAACAACCGACAATTTGAAATGATTTGTTTGAACATTATTTTTGATCGATACTCGTATTTATGTAGATATTCTGTTTATAATCAAACAGTATTATATATTTATTTCTACCAGCCTGATTATTTACGATAATCATCATGTTACGGAAATTAACGAAAATTAACGAAACTGGTTATAAACAACCGACAATTTGAAATGATTTGTTTGAACATTATTTTTGATCGATACTCGTATTTAAATAGATATTCTGTTTATAATCAAACAGTATTGTATATTTATTTCTACCGTCCGGATTATTTACGATAATCATCATGTTACGGAAATTAACGAAAATTAACGAAACTGGTTATAAATAACCGACAATTTGAAATGATTTGTTTGAACATTATTTTTGATCGATACTCGTATTTAAGTAGATATTCTGTTCATAATCAAACAGTATTATATATTTATTTCTACCGGCCTGATTATTTACGATAATCATCATGTTACGGAAATTAACGAAAATTAACGGAAGTGGTTATAACCAACCGACAATTTGAAATGATTTATTTGAACATTATTTTTGATCGATACTCGTATTTAAATAGATATTCTGTTTATAATCAAACACTATTATATATTTATTTCTACCGGCCTGATTATTTACGATAATCATCATGTTACGGAAATTATCGAAGATTAACGAAACTGGTTATAAATAACCGACAATTTGAAATGATTTGTTTGAACATTATTTTTGATCGATATTCGTATTTAAGTAGATATTCTGTTTATAATCAAACAGTATTATATATTTATATCTACCGGCCTGATTATTTACGATAATCATCATGTTACGGAAATTAACGAAGATTAACGAAACTGGTTATAAATAACCGACAATTTGAAATGATTTGTTTGAACATTATTTTTGATCGATATTCGTATTTAAGTAGATATTCTGTTTATAATCAAACAGTATTATATATTTATATCTACCGGCCTGATTATTTACGATAATCATCATGTTACGGAAATTAACGAAAATTAACGAAACTGGTTATAAATAACCGACAATTTGAAATGATTTGTTTGAACATTATTTTTGATCGATACTCGTATTTAAGTAGATATTCTGTTTATAATCAAACAGTATTATATATTTATTTCTACCGGCCTGATTATTTACGATAATCATCATGTTACGGAAATTAACGAAAATTAACGAAACTGGTTATAAATAACCGACAATTTGAAATGATTTGTTTGAACATTATTTTTGATCGATACTCGTATTTAAGTAGATATTCTGTTTATAATCAAACAGTATTATATATTTATTTCTACCGGCCTGATTATTTACGATAATCATCATGTTACGGAAATTAACGAAAATTAACGAAACTGGTTATAAATAACCGACAATTTGAAATGATTTGTTTGAACATTATTTTCATCGATACTCGTATTTAAGTAGATATTTTGTTTCTAATTAAACAGTATTATATATTTATTTCTACCGGCCTGATTATTTACGATAATCATCATGTTACGGAAATTAACGAAAATTAACGAAACTGGTTATAAATAACCGACAATTTGAAATGATTTGTTTGAACATTATTTTTGATCGATACTCGTATTTAAGTAGATATTCTGTTCATAATCAAACAGTATTATATATTTATTTCTACCGGCCTGATTATTTACGATAATCATCATGTTACGGAAATTAACGAAAATTAACGAAACTGGTTATAAATAACCGACAATTTGAAATGATTTGTTTGAACATTATTTTTGATCGATACTCGTATTTAAGTAGATATTCTGTTCATAATCAAACAGTATTATATATTTATTTCTACCGGCCTGATTATTTACGATAATCATCATGTTACGGAAATTAACGAAAATTAACGAAACTGGTTATAAATAACCGACAATTTGAAATGATTTGTTTGAACATTATTTTTGATCGATACTCGTATTTAAGTAGATATTCTGTTCATAATCAAACAGTATTATATATTTATTTCTACCGGCCTGATTATTTACGATAATCATCATGTTACGGAAATTAACGAAAATTAACGAAACTGGTTATAAACAACCGACAATTTGAAATGATTTATTTGAACATTATTTTTGATCGATACTCGTATTTAAGTAGATATTCTGTTTATAATCAAACAGTATTGTATATTTATTTCTACCGTCCGGATTATTTACGATAATCATCATGTTACGGAAATTAACGAAAATTAACGAAACTGGTTATAAATAACCGACAATTTGAAATGATTTGTTTGAACATTATTTTTGATCGATACTCGTATTTAAGTAGATATTCTGTTTATAATCAAACAGTATTATATATTTATTTCTACCGGCCTGATTATTTACGATAATCATCATGTTACGGAAATTAACGAAAATTAACGGAAGTGGTTATAACCAACCGACAATTTGAAATGATTTATTTGAACATTATTTTTGATCGATACTCGTATTTAAGTCGATATTCTGTTTATAATCAAACAGTATTATATATTTATTTCTACCGGCCTGATTATTTACGATAATCATCATGTTACGGAAATTAACGAAAATTAACGGAAGTGGTTATAACCAACCGACAATTTGAAATGATTTATTTGAACATTATTTTTGATCGATACTCGTATTTAAGTAGATATTCTGTTTATAATCAAACAGTATTATATATTTATTTCTACCGGCCTGATTATTTACGATAATCATCATGTCACGGAAATTAACGAAAATTAACGAAACTGGTTATAAATAACCGACAATTTGAAATGATTTGTTTGAACATTATTTTTGATCGATACTCGTATTTAAGTAGATATTCTGTTTATAATCAAACAGTATTATATATTTATTTCTACCGGCCTGATTATTTACGATAATCATCATGTTACGGAAATAAACGAAAATTAACGAAACTGGTTATAAATAACCGACAATTTGAAATGATTTGTTTGAACATTATTTTTGATCGATACTCGTATTTAAGTAGATATTCTGTTTATAATCAAACAGTATTATATATTTATTTCTACCGGCCTGATTATTTACGATAATCATCATGTTACGGAAATTAACGAAACTGGTTATAAATAACCGACAATTTGAAATGATTTGTTTGAACATTATTTTTGATCGATACTCGTATTTAAGTAGATATTCTTTGTTTATAATCAAACAGTATTATATATTTATTTCTTTTTACCGGCCTGATTATTTACGATAATCATCATGTTACGGAAATTAACGAAACTGGTTATAAATAACCGACAATTTGAAATGATTTGTTTGAACATTATTTTTGATCGATACTCGTATTTAAGTAGATATTCTGTTCATAATCAAACAGTATTATATATTTATTTCTACCGGCCTGATTATTTACGATAATCATCATGTTACGGAAATTAACGAAAATTAACGAAACTGGTTATAAATAACCGACAATTTGAAATGATTTGTTTGAACATTATTTTTGATCGATACTCGTATTTAAATAGATATTCTGTTTATAATCAAACAGTATTATCAATTTATTTCTACCGGCCTGATTATTTACGATAATCATCATGTTACGGAAATTAACGAAAATTAACGAATATATATTGACCTGGCGCGCACCACAACCCAATTCATAGTCTATGTATCATAGAAGAAAGTAATATTTATTTCGAAAAATATAAAAATATGGCACAGGGCCAAAAGGAGGAGATACAAAATGCTGGTCTTCAATCTGCCTTATATTTAAATTTAGCTAGCCACAGTTACTGACCCAAACAGACCACATGATTTCTTACCCCAAAACAACATTTTACTACTTCCACTCTAATACCTCAAAAGTTTATATGAAGTCTTAACTATTTCCCATTTGTCTGTAGGGACTGGGAGATAAAAAAAATCAACTGAGAAGGAAGCTCACTAGAACAATCATCATGAAAGTCTTCTTCTTCTATGTGCCCAGTCCTTTCACGACGTAGGCGATCATGGCCTTCCACGTTTCCCTATCCCTGGTGGCTCTTAGCACGCTTTCTCCTGTAACATCTCCCAAACCCCGCTCTGCCATCCACTATCTCAAACCCATAAATCTAGAATAAAAATGTATAAAAACTAGCATGGCCACAAAATGAGGGATCAGTTCATATATTGATTATAATATACAATTGATCCCCGATTTTCTATCCACATTATAATTTCTTATAAAGAGTTTGCATATATATTCTTCTTCTATGTGCCCTGTCCTTTTAGGAGGTAGGCGATCATGGCTTATCACGTCTCCCTATCCCTGGTGGCTATTAGCACGCTTGCCTCTGTTACACCACGCAACACCCATTCTGTCATCCACCTTCAAATATGTTATCCACTGTTTTCCTCTTTTCCCCCTTTATCTGGCCTGTTAGTATCAGATTCTCCAAGCCCTCCTTTCTTATTGCATGTCCCAGAAACATCAGTTGTCTCTTCCTGATGCTCAGTGTTAATTTCCTTTTCATTTCCATCATTTCTAAAACCTCATCATTGCTCACATGCTCGATCCATGATATTAGCAGCATCCTTCTGTAGAACCACATTTCAGTTGCTTCAAGTTTTTCCTTCATCATTGATGATATTGTCCAACATTCGCTGCCATATTGAAGAACTGACATCACATAGTAATCCAGTATTCATTTCTTTGCTTCTAGCGAAATTGTCCTGTTTCTTAATATTCTACTCAGCTCCTGGAATGCATCCTTGTGCTTTTGGATCTCAGGAATATAAATGTATAGAAACTGCTGTGACCAAAAAGTGAAGGGTCAGTTTATATATTGATTGTAATATGAAATTGATCCCCCACTTTATATCCAATATGCTTCTGTAGAACCACATTTCAATTGCTTCAAGTTTTTCCTTCATCTTTGATGATATTGTCCAGCATTCACTGCCATATTGAAGAACTGACATCACATAGCAATCCAGTACTCTCTTCCTTGTTTCTAGTGAAATTGTCCTTTTTGTTAATACTCTACTCAGCTCCTGGAATGCATCCTTGTGCTTTTGGATCTCAGGAATATAAATGTATAGAAACTGCTGTGACCAAAAAGTGAGGGGTCAGTTTATATATTGATTGTAATATGAAATTGATCCCCCACTTTATATCCAATATGCTTCTGTAAAACCACATTTCAATTGCTTCAAGTTTTTCCTTCATCTTTGATGATATTGTCCAGCATTCACTGCCATATTAAAGAACTGATAGCAATGCAGCACTCTCTTCGTTGTTTCTAGTGAAACTTTCCTGTCTCTTAATACTATACTCAGCTTCTGGAACGCGTATTTTGCCATACCGATTCGCCTTTGAATCTCTGTGTCGCACTTTCCGTCTTCTGTTAGAACACTTTTTAGGTATTTAAATTTCTGTACCTGCTTGATTTTAGAGTCCCTCGCCTGTAATTAGCATTTTGGGCTGCTCTTTTTGCTGATGACCATGCATTCAGTTTTCTTGCAGTTTATTTGTAGTCCTTTCTTGTAACTCTCTCCAGCTATCTTCTGTAGGAGGTCTTGTATTTTTTCCGTGTCTGCAATCAACACTGTATCATCTGCGTACCTTATGTTGTTCTAATTGTGGCCTCCGATGACGAATCCTGGCATAGCATCTAGGGTCCTTAGAATATTGTCGCTGTACAAGTTGAATAGATCCGGTGAAAAGACACATCCTTGTCTTACGCCCCATTCATTATTTGTATATCTGCTGAATTCGTTACCTGTACATATGCAGGTAATTCGTTACCTGTACATATGCAGGTAATTCGTTACCTGTACATATGCAGGTAATTCGTTACCTGTACATATGCAGGTAATTCGTTACCTGTACATATGCAGGTAATTTGCCTTCAGTAGAGATTCTGGATTACTCTTTATATCTTTCCTAAATATGTCAAGAATCTTTACTGGCAGCAAATTACCTGCATACGGACAGGTAACGAATTCCTCATATATACAAAGATTGAAAGGAGCGTAAGACAAGGATGCGTCTTTTCACCGGATCTATTCAACTTATACAGCGAGACTATTCTGAGAACCCTAGAAGTTATGCCAGGATTCGTCATCGTAGGCCACAATTTAAACAATATAAGGTACTCAGATGATACAGTGCTAATAGCAGACACAGAAAGAAAACTACATGACCTCCTACAGAAGGTAACTGAAGAGTAACAAGAAAGGACTACAAATAAACTCCAAGAAAACCGAATGCATGGTCATCAGCAAAAGAGCATCCCAAAATGCCAATTACAGGTGAGGGACTCTAAAATCAAGCAGGGACAGAAATTTAAATACCTAGGAAGTGTTCTAACTGAAAATGGAAAGTGCGACACTGAGATCCGAAGGTGAATTGGCGTGGCGAAAGAAGCATAAACAGAAGTTGAGTAAAGTATTAAGAAACAGGAAACTTTCACTAGAAACAAAGAAGAGAGTACTGGATTGTTATGTGATGTCAGTTCTTCAATATGGCAGTGAATGCTGGACAATATATTCGAAGATGAAGGAAAACTTGAAGCAGCTGAAATGTGGTTCTACAGAAGGATGCTGCGAATGTCATAGATCTAGCATGTGAGCAATGATGAGATCTTGGAAAGGATGGAAACGAAAAGGAAATTAATACTGAGCATCAGGAAGAGACATCTAAAGTTCGTGGGACATACAATGAGGAATGAGGGCTTAGAGAAGCTGATACTGACAGGCCAGATAGAGGGAAAAAGAGACAGGGAAAAACAGCGGATAACATATTTGAAGGACCTGGTCAGGTGGATGACGGAACGAGGGTTGCATGATGGAACAGGAGAAAGCGTGCTAAGAGCAACCAGGGACAGGGAGATGTGGAAAGCTATGATCGCCTACGCCATGAAAGGACATTGATCATAAAAGAAGGAGAAATATGTCGACGCTGCTGAGCATCTCCTTCAATTCTTTATGGCGCATTTTGTCGAACGCCTAGATGCTCATAAAAACGGGGAAATTTTAATGGATACTCAACTCTGAGCATTCATTGAAAATAACGTTTAAACAAATGTATTCAAAACAAAGAATATGTAAATACAGTGGAAACTGTCGTATGCGGCAAAAAAACGAGTCGCATATGACAGGTGGTCGCTTACTAAAGGCTCATAGTCATGATATATTTACGCCAGGAACGTGTATTTTATTCATCAGAATGTACATATTAGAATTTTACCATGTAATCTGGTAATAAATAAATGAGAACCTAAGAAAATGGCCTAACTTTAAAGAAATTTATTCAGCATAATTCATTTTAAAAATTTAAAAAACTTATTTACAACGGTCAACAAGAAACCAAAATATTTATTCCCTAAAAATATTTATTTATTTATTTATTTTTTATATATAAGCGTTTCACCCCGAGCAAGGCATTTCACTGCCACTACTGCGCATGGGGCTGCATAGAGTGGAGAATGGATGGTTAAATATAGGAAATGTCAGAGGGTGGGTGATAGGCGGGTAAGGATACTGAGAATGAGGGTTGGGTAGATGAGAGTGTTCTGAGAATAATTGGGAGTTAGTGTGATAGGAGGTGTCTATTGACCCTACATTTAAACACCTGGAGATTGTAGCTGTCGGGAAATATTCTAGAAAAAGGACTCTAATATACAGTGAAACCTGTTGTATGCGACTACCCCTACTGCATACAGCAGGTGGTCGCCCACTAAAGGCTCATAGTCATGATCTATTTACGCTAGTAAATGTACATATTAGAATTTTACCATGAAATCTGGTAATAAATAAATGAGGACATAAGAAAATAATTCAGCATAATTCATTTTAAAATAAAAAAAACGTATTTACAACGGTGAACAAGAGACCAAAATATTTATTCACAAAAAATATTTATTAAGTGGACTTAAAAAACTATACGGTTTCTGTCTTTTTTCTTAGAAGTGAGTGATAGCAAAAGAGAATCTGCGATAATACATGAAAAAAAAAACAACAGAAAAAACTGACAGCAATCGTGGGTGGGGGTAGAGAAACAGAGAAATAGATATACCCAGATAGAAAAAGAGTAAATAGATACACAAAAAAAATAAAGGAACGAAAGGAGTAGTCATTTGAGACGGGGACAAAATTGTGGTTTTTCCCAATCCCTGAATTTATCCAAGTCAGAACAGAGACTGCGATAAATTCCTTGAACCTGTCAAATGCAACACATTTTGTACAAAACAGCCGATGTTTGATCGTGAAGTAAACTCAGGCAATGTACATTTCAAAAGAAATAACAGTTTGATACAACACTACAATAACAAAACAATGAAGAATCATTCCTTACTTAGATCAAAGCAAAATGAAATAGATTACTCATTTAGTTTCTCCTAATTTAGAAGTTCGCAGTGTACGACCAAAATGGATTTTTTTAAGCGGTCGCTTGATCAGTGATTTTTAATCGTTGATGATAGTTGCTGGTCGCGTTTTGGAGGTGGTCGCACACTAAGGGTCAATTAACATAGCAAATCGTGCATAGAAAAACGGTCGTTAACAACAGGTAGTCGCTGACGAATATGGTCGCATACAGCAAGTTATATTGTATATTTCAGTATTTATTTCTGAGATGAGTAATTTTTCAATATCTTGGCATTATTTCGAACTATTGTTCTCATCATG
>JBBBDQ010001336.1:2275000-2290000 GCA_037127315.1 Ascarosepion bandense
CGAAGTCATCTGGTTGAAGCCACTGGTGATCTATATTTACTAATCGAAAATTGAAAAGTTTAATACAAATCATTTAGCCATAGTATTATAAAAATACTTTTCATTTTTTTTTTTTGTGTGTGTGTGTTTACATTTCAAGTTTTCTTTTGTATGGTAATTTCTATGTGTAAATTCCAAGGTCTTTGTTTTAGGGTTACACCCCTTTACCAAAAAATACAAAAAAAAAAACAAAAAAACATTGTACAATTATGGCACTTGTGATCGCCATACGCTTATCTTATCTCGATTTGTCAACACATTTCAATTACTGTGGATAGGTTAGAAAGGTCAACTCAGTGTTTAAAAATAGTTTTATTCTAAATATCATGCTATAAGTAAATAATACTTGTGTAAATCAGATTAATTTAACATTAAATATGCTAATTTTCTAAAATCATGTGTCACAGATGTATATTTTTTGTCAAAATTTTAAAAGCGAAAATTAACTTTTATTCACAAATCTGTCAATCGCTCAAAAATGACCGAAAAATTGAAAATTTAAAAAAATCTGAAAATTTTAGATTCCAATCAATATAATTTCTGTTTAAAATACACCAGAGTATTTTGCTTACTGGAAATAGTAAATTTAAAAATTTAGCTTTCAATTAAAACTAAAATAAGTTTTAAGAAAACTTTTTTTTTTTAAAAATTCCGTTTAAAGTTTAGATATCGAAAATGAGTGAAGTAATGACAGGGCCCTTACCCATTCTTGCTCTCCCTCTGTTGATTTTCTGAGTGAGAGTACTCACCGGCCCTGTATTCGAAGTTGCTAGGTCTGTTATGTACGGTGAGTGTAGTAACACATTACTGGCAAGATGTCTCAATATCTACCGACCCGGCAAAGAAGGCTGATGTTATTTTGAGGGAAGAGGATACCCTTTTGATACAAGATTAACGAAAAATGCTTTCCAAAAAACTAATGTGTTGACCTGCTATGCCATTTCAACCTTCCTATATGGCATCGAATGATGAAAAATTTATCGAACAGATTAAGAAAAGGCAACATAAATGTGGTTCTACAGAAGGATGCTGAGAATACATTTGACTGAACTTATGAACAGAGAAATTTTTTTAAGGAAATTGGAAAGCAAAAAGGACACTTATACCCTTGTGCAAATTAATTAAAACAACTGTTTTAGTTTCTTTTCTGTTACGATACGGTCAGTTTTAGACCCACTGGAGTGACAGGGTGTAATTGGTTTCTATTTTTTCGTCAGATTAGGTAATTAGCAGTGGTGTGCAGTAATATGAATATATTTTTGGGGTGTATGATGAAATTTAGTTAGCCTTGAAAAATATTGTGTCATCCGTGATTGCTTCAGATTTTTATCACACCCAGATTCTATTGTCTAGACTGTCGATTAGTTGACCTACGGCTATTGCCTGCGATGAACGTCACTGCAAGGAAGCTTACGAAAATCGTAACTCTGCACGAACACACTGACAAGCCTTACAGAGAAACTGCGGATATTGTTGGCGTCAGTCTTTCAACTGTCAGTCGTGTCATCAAGGTAAAGAAACAAACTGAATCCATGAGTCCAAAACGTAAAGGAAAATGCAGTCGGAAGAGAAAATTCAACGCCAAGAGACGACGTATACGTGAAGTGCAAGACATTATTCATTTTGTTTCAATTTGCACAAGCGTGGAGAATTAAAAGAGACAGTTGAAATTTCTGGGGCTTATAACGAGGAAAGAGAGTTTAGAGAATTTGACCCTCACAAGATATATTGAAGTTTAGTTAATAGAAAAAGAGTGATAGTAAGGAAACAGGTTTTGCTTAGATTTGCAAAAATAGGAACCACTATTAATATTTTCTCCAAGTGGTCACCCATATAAGTACTGACTAGGCTCATCGTTGCTTAACTTCGGTGATCGAACGAGAACCGGTGTATTCAACGTGATATGCCGTAAGCTGTAAGCGTTCAGTGACGGATGTGCGTTGTGGTGCAGTGGATGTCGGCTTGGAAAGAGAAATCTGTGAGCCGAGTTCGAATTCCAGTTGAGTACCCTGAATTCACTTCAGCACTGGTACCCTTGGGAAACGTATTAATCCGTCACTTCCCTCCAGTTATGGGTTAAATAACAGGATGGGGCCTGGAGGAAACCCATCTAGTGTTGGTGTCACAATAAAAACACCCTTGGTAGCCCTGGCGAAGCATCAAGTATTTAGCTATTTGACAAGATTATGAATTTAGCTATAAACTGCACCAGGGTTCCAAATGCACAGGGAATACTGGAGGGGTGTAGTGAGTTCTATCTCGGCCAATGGCCGAAACACGACGACGACGACGACGACGACGACGACGACGATTAATATTTCTGTCTCTCGTTATGGTTGTTATCTAACCAATAACATTGTATATTGATTACCTTTATGATAATATGTCAGTTTATTCATTTTTACCCCTTCAAAATATGTTTTTCATGAAAATTAATGTGTTTAGGTGCAAGCTTATGTTTGCCATCTAAACTTATTTATAAATGGAACTTTGTCTGTGTATGTGTGTGTATGTGTGTGTGTCTGTGTGTGTGTGTGTGTGTGTGTGTGTCCGTTACTTATAGACTCCAAAACGGCTGAACCGATTTTCTTGAAAATTTACACAGTTGTATTATAAACGTCAGCGAGTGTTCTAAGCTAGGTTTTGTGTCGAGGTACCCCCGATAAATATCGAAAATCGATATTCAGAAGTTTCAAGGTTGAAATTCTTACAATAATGCAGAAATCGATAATATATATATATATATATATATATATATATATATATAAGACAAGTTGTTTGTGTGTGTATCTATTTATCAGCCTCGATGTCTGTATTTTTTCAGCTCTTTTGTTTTAGTATTTGCTTCAGGTTTGGCTTTAAGTAGGTATAATTGTAGTTGTTAGTCTCAGCCATGATACCATTTACTCAGAGGACTTATTTAGCCTTCAAAACTCAGTTTACGACGAAAAAAAACTTATCTGATATCGATACCAGGAAATCAAAATTTGATTTACATCCATTCATTTTTCTTTCAGGCTATGGTTTCGCTTTAACTGGAAACAACTATTGCTTTTTAGTCTTTTGTGCCAACGTCCAAAGAATCTGAGCTCCAGGACCATGGATTAGTTTTAATGCTTTCATGACACCCGAGCAACGCCGGGCTATACTGCTAGTTATACATTTTTTAAACCATTTTCTCCGGCTTGGTGAATATAATGTCACTATTTTGTTGAGCAAAAGTTGCGTTATACGTGAATAAAGTTTTTTGCTTTAAAATGCCATACAGCTTTTCCGTGGTGTTTGTATGTTAAAGGAGATGCATATAGTCAGTCAGTTAAGTGCCATATGTGATACACGCCGTGGGGGGTCATGTCTCCAAAGAGACATAACTGACTGGGTAGAAGATTATCTCGCAGTAGGTTGCCATTGCTTTCTGCGATAGACTGGTTGCCAACCAAGGCTATAGAACCCAATCTGTCCTATTATTAAAACCCATAACTGGAAGGAAGAGACGGATTATACCTTTCCCAAGGGTACTTTTGCGTAAGTGAATGCAAGGAATTTAACTAGAATTCGAACTCGGCACCCCGATTTCTCGTTCCGAGTCGATATCCACTGCACCACAACGCATATCCTGCACCACATTGCACATCCTGTAGCTTACCTTAATAACAAAAGGGGGTGATTTATCTGAAATAGATCAAAAGTTATGGCACTTTGAAAGTTTTCTATTTCTATGTGCCTTGTCCTTTCAGGACGTAGGCGACCATAGCTTTCCACGTTTCCCTATTCCTCGTGGCCCTTAGCACGCCTTCTCATGTTACTGGACCGTTTTCCTTTTCGTTTCCTTCATTTCCAGAATCTCATCATTGCTCTCATGCTCAATCCATGATATCCACAGCATCCTTCTGTAGAACCACATTTCAGTTGCTTCAAGTTTTTCCTTCATCTTTGATGATATTGTCCAGCATTCACTCCCATATTGAAGAACTGACATCATTTAGTAATCCAGAACTCTCTTCTTTGTTTCTGGTGAAAGTTTTCCGTCTCTTAATACTTTACTCAACTTCTGGAGTGCATCCTTGTGCTTTTGGATCTCAGGAATATAAATGTATAGAAACTGCTCCGATCACAAAGTGAGGGGTCAGTTTATATATTGATTGTAATATGGAATTGATCCCCCACTTTATATCCAGCATCCTTCTATAGAATCACATTTCAGTTCCTTCATCTTTGATGATATTGTCCAGCATTCACTGCCATATTGAAGAACCGACATGGTTTTCTTGTTTTTTACTTTGCGGCGGAAAGTACCTTCTAATTCCAAACACCTCAATTATCATGAAAATATTTATAGAAAAGATACAGGGAAGCTACATAAACGGCGGTGAGAAAGTGACTGAAACCGAGATGCCAGGTCAGGGTCAATGACATGGCAGTTATTGTTGCTGTTGTTGTTTGGTTTTTCAATCGGAGAGAAAAAAATTCTACTTATGGTTACTGCATAGAGAAATCTACGCAATATTTGAGAAGTAGATACAAATAGTGTTTTATTTATTGATTTTATTTTTTATTCTACTTTATTTATTTATTTTTTTTTGTTTGGTTATATTATTTATTTTATTTTAATTTTATTTTTTATTTTTTATTTATTTTATTTTATTTTATTTTATATTTTATTTTTTATTTTATTTATTTATTTTTTAATTATATTTTATTTCATTTATTTTTTGTTCTATTTTATTTATTTTGTTTTTTATCTATTCATTTATTTTTTCATTTTTTATTTTATTTGTTTATTTATTTTATTTATTTGCATTTTATTTTTTTATTTTTTTATTAATTTTATTTTATTTATTTTATTTTTTACTTTATTTATTTATTTTAGCAATTCATGCATTTTAGGGCTTCAAGGAGTTTTTCTTTTTGATATCATTCCCAAAACCCCGATAACAACAGATAATGTTGTTGACTTTAAGATACCAATCGACTAATTTCAGTCTCAATCTTCATGTGTTTATTTAATTTCTCAAATGTGTGTTTTTATTTTGTTTTTTTTTCTTTCTTTTTTTTTTTTTGTTTGTTTTTGGAAGGGATGCTATGTCTATCAGAAGACAGGTGTTCTAGATATGATTCTTTGCAATTATTATTAAAACTATTATTAGGTCCTTTGATTTCCGATGTATACACATTTCCTTCCGGGTTCCAAATGGCTTCATGATATTTTCAACTGATCATTTTTGTAAAGGACCAAAAAAAGATCACACACATTTTATATAGATAACGCTCTTCGTAATGTGTTAGCTGCACTTGTGAGTACACTTTTTTCTATTTCTTTAAGGCATGAGTTAGCAGGAATCCCTTTATTAAATCTATCAAAACCATTTCTAATCAACCCAAGGGCTCCAACAACAATTATTGATGTTCACATATGACACATTTTGAGATTTCCATTTCAAGATCCTTGTATTATTGGTATGTTGTCATTTTTCATCATATTTATATTTCTGCTATGGTCGCACTACCTACCAAGTCTGCGAGAAAACCTAAAGGAGGTCGTGGTGTGTTGTTATGGCTCCATTTTATGTTTTTCTATATCCCATAACATCCCTAGCGTCACATAAACAAAGTTCTCCTTAGTGTGTGGGCTGTACTTCACAAGACAATTTTTTGTATTTCTCTTAAGCTGGGGTTTCCAGGGATTATTTCAATGTATTGTTTTTTGTTCCATTTTTTATCATTCCAAATTCACCCACTATCACTGCCACGATTCTTGTTTTCAATTTCCACATTTTTTCAATTTCAATTTTCAGGTCTTTATATTTTGACAGTTTTTCGAATTCCTTGGTTGCTATGTTACAATCCGCTGGACAAGCCATATCAATTATTAGGCAAGTTTTTTCTTTCTGGTTTTTAACAATAATGTCCGGCCTATTTGCTTCAATTTTTCTGTCAGTGTAAATGGTGTAATCCCATAGAATGGTGACATCTTCTATTTCTGTAACCGGTGCTGGGTGATGTTCATACCAGTGTTCGTTTACAGATTTTCCATAATGTTTGCATATTGTCCAATGTAAATATTACCCCACTCTATCGTGACATTTTTTATATTCATTTGGTGCAAGTACAGAACATCCTGACATTATTATTATTATTATTATTATTATTATTATTATTATTATTATTTTGAAGATCTTCAAAGATACATTACAATCTGCCAGGACAAAAATACATTCTGTTCTTGTGATTTTTGATCACGATGTCTGGGCGATTAGCTTTGATTTTTCTGTGTATATTGTAAAGTCTCATAGAATAGTTACAGGTTCGATTTCTGTAACCGGATCTGAGTTATGTTCATACCAGTTTCTTGCAGTTTCTTTACTGTAAAAGTGGCATATTTTCCATGCAAATATTGGCTCATTCTATCATATCGAGTTTTAATAAAAGGTGGTTTCTGCTTATTTATCATAGAATCTGCATTTCGACTTAACGCAGTTTTTTAGGATGTATGCTTAGTAATTTCTACTTAGGAAGGAATGGTCATGTACAGCAAGAATAAAACCTCTTTCGGCTTTAAACTCTGCACTGCGTAACCATTGATGGGTACGAAGAGTTACCTACATCAGCTTGTTTGATATGGGCAGAGTACTGCATGGCCGAGCGGTTTAAGCGCCAGACTCAAAAGATAGTAATTATACCTTATCAGCACATATAATGACGGATGTGCGTTGTGATGCCGTGGATATCGGCTCGGAACGAGAAATCGGGGAAGCAGAGTTCGAATTCCAGTTGAATTCCTTGCATACACTTTCAGGTCGGTTGAAAAAAAAATGAGGCCAAGGAGGAGCAGGGTATTGCTCTCAAAAAGATTTCCATCAGCCATGCTAAAGGCTAGCAGGAAAGTTTCTCTATGGTAATTAAACAAGGGCAGTTTTGTTTTGGAGGCATTCAAAGTTCCAAGCTATTTCTTGCGCCAGTTAACCACTGATTGGAGGTCCATTTCAAGAGCAACAGCCCGGCTTACTTTGTCAGCCTTGGCAGATTTCTTATTGATACGGGAGTAAATGATGCCTACTTGGGTACTAATGACATCAGGAAGATCCCAGATGAAGTAAGTTTCTTCAGTTAGTTAAGTGCCATACGTGATGCCCGTTAGGGCGATCATGTCTCGAAAATGACATGACTAACTGGGCAGAATATTATTCCGCAGTAGGTTGCCATTGCTTTCTGCTATAGACTGGTTGCCAGCCAAAGCTATAGAACCCAATCTGTTCTGTTATTTAACCCATAACTGGAGGGGAGAGACGGATTAATACCTTTCCCAAGGGTATTTGCGCGTAAGTGAATGCAAGGAGTATTATTATTATTTCTGTTGTATATTCATTTTTTTCCGGGCTCCAACCAGAAATCCCAGGTCAGAAATGACATCGTGATATTTTCCATCGAACACTTTTGCAAATAAAGAATAAAAACAAAACAATGACATATATTTTACATAGGTAAAGCCCTTCGTAAGGTGTGAGCTGAATTTGTGAGAACATTTTATGCATGGAGTGCACAGGTGGTGTCTGAGAGAGATATGATCGTGGTCAAAGGCAGAGAGCCCAGGCGGTGGCCGACTAAGATATGATCGACACAAAGGCAGAGAAAACACAAGGCGACAACAAATGGCTTGAAATGCAATGGCCGACAAAAGATATGATTGACGTCAACTGGACGACATCCCGAATGGACAGGGATGCGTGTTAGTTATGGTTACATATGTCGAAGACAGAAGAAAAAGTGGACAAAACGCAGTGAGTTAGAACAGTGAACTCCCGCTGGCTAGCGACTCTCCGTCGACTTCCTCGTATGTGCGTAATTCTGTCTGGTTACCTTCATATTTCACACAGCCGTCACGGACGAAGAATAAGAATATAAGTTTATATTTTTATGTATTCGTGTTCTTGCTCATCGTATCTATCAAGACCATTGTCATCGTTGTTTTCCAGGGACAGCGGTAATATATAACACTTCCCCAGATATCGCCACTTGCAATTTTTCTTCTTCAATAGTCAAACCTCAACTTGAATGAAGATTTCAAGACGTCAAGGAAATACAAGAAAATGCGTTGAGGCAGCTGCTCACTATCCCCCAAAATGAGGTTTCAGGAATGCTTACATTAATCAAAATGTGTGGCTTTGGAAGTGAACTACTTCGAAGGTAATAAAACGTTTTTCGTGTCTTTAATAAAGCGGGATGTGCGTTGTGGCGCAGTGGATATCGGCTCGGAACGAGAATTCGGGAAACTGAGTTCGAATTCCAGTTGAATTCCTTACATTCACTTACGCGCAAATACCCATACGAAAGGTATTAATCCGTCTCTTTCTTCCAGCTTCTCTTTCTTCCAGCTATGGGTTAAATAATAGGATAGATTGGGTTCTATAGCCATGGTTGGCAACCAGTCTACCGCAGAAAGCAATGGCAACCTACTGCGGGATAATCTTCTGTCCAGTCAGTCATGTCTCTTTCGAGACATGATCGCCCAAGCGTGTATCGCGTATGGCACTTAACTGACTGAATAAAGCGGGTGTTACGCTTAGAGGATACTTATTGTTGTTTACTAAGATTACTAAAATTACTAAGACTAGTTTGGAACAAGACTACAAAAAAGGGGGTCAGTGATAATCATATTCACTATTTAATAGTAATTAACTACATTAAAGTTAAATAAACAGCCTGCGGACTCTCCTTTTCATTTAATTCCTGTTTTAATTCACTTATGCAACATTCTGATTACTTTAATGTGTTTGTATACATGGCTGGCCACTCGCATTCAAGGATGTGTATCTATTAGAGCGGCTAGCTAATCACCACCTGCTCAGGTTGATTTGTGTTTGTTTATCACCCACAGATTTCATCTGTGGTTTATACTGCAACTATCGACCCTAGTTAGTTTCTGGGAGAGGAAATTATTGTATCGTGGAATGAAGAGATACACAGTGAAATGTAGATAAACTACTTTATGACCAGAGTGGTAGAACCAAGAGGTGTATACAATATTTACAGTCTCTCACAGTAGTAGGTGTTACTTCCCGAAGTCCGTGTTAATGACAACTCCCCGTGCTAAACGCACATTGTCTTTTATACATCCGGGCGACCGGATGTCACATGGTACGAGACACGACACAACAAATACAATGAACTCCCAGAAGAGCTCGTTAAACAGTCACCGGCCCCGTTGTGCAAAGACAAATATTGATTATTTACTGATATTTTCAAAAGAGCACGATCTTTACTGTGTACCGCTCTATTGTAACATTGGAAGACTTGGCTTCATTTCATTTCTATTTTAATTCACTTACGCAACATTCTGATTACTTTAATATGTGTGTATGTATGTCTAACCACTTATATCGAAGGATGCCTGTTACTAGAGCGGCTAGATAATCACCACCTACTCAGGCGAATTTGTGTTTGTCGAAGACCCACAGAGGCGACCAATTGGCTATGTTTTGCGATGATCTACTTCCATTATTCCTTTCAGAAGAAACTGCTTGAAATCATCTCGAGTTGATTTAATTCTTTCATTTCTGGTTTCTTTTGCCGTTTCGCTCTTGGAGCGTCTAAGTGAAGAATTTACTTTCTGTCTTCAACACTATCTTCATCATTGATCGAAGAGTTCTTATTTCGACTGTAATCTTCGCCCACACGCCAAACAGGTAGCTTTCTCGTTTTTACGTCTTGCATATTACATCCTTCCTTTCAAAATAGGACGCCTTCATTGCTGGCAGAGCCAAGCTTTTTGACGCAACCATTTATAAATTATTCGCATTATTATTATAAACTAGCAGTATAGCGCGGCGTTGCTCGGGTGTAATGAAAGCTTTCAAATTAATCCAGTGTCCTGGAGCTCTGACTCAGCCTAAAGAATATTTGAAATAATAAAATAATTCCGACAATTTACCAATCGCACCTAATAAAATTATTGCGACAATTTATCAATCGCACCATATATATATATATATATATATATATATATATATATATATATATATATATATATAGCCCGGCGATGCTCGGGTGTAATGAAAGCTTTAAAACTAATCCATGGTCCTGAAGCTCAGACTCGTTGAACGTTGGCACGAAAGACTAAAAAGCAATAGTTGTTTCCAGTTAAAGCGAAACCGTAGACTGAAAGAAAAATGAATGGATGTAAGTCAAATTTTCATTTCCTGATATCTATATCAAATAAGTTATTTTCGTCATAAACTGAATTTTGAAGGCTAAATAAGTCCTCTGAGTAAATGGTATGATGGCTGAGACTAAGAACAACAATTATACCTACTTAGAGCCAAACACGAAGCAAAAACTAAAATAAAAGGGCTGAAAAAAATACAGACATACAGGCAAATAAACAGACACCCACAGAAACATCTTGCTTTTATATATATATATATATTATCGATTTCCTGCACTATTGTAAGAACTGCAACCTTGAAAATTCTGAATATCGTTTCTTATGTCGTTGTCTATGAGTGAGTTCTATAACCCGATTTTTTGGATTATAGATTTTAGATATTTATCGGGGCTACCTCGGCACAAAACCTATATAAGAACACTTGCAGACGCTTATAGTACAACTGTGTAAATTTTCAAGAAAATCGGTTCAGTCGTTTCGAAGTCTATAGGTAACGGACACACACAGAGACACACACAGACAAAGTTTCATTTATAAATAAGTTTAGATAGTGTTTTGACTCTAGTTATGGGGTTAACTATTTGCTCATAGCTGGGACCCTAACAGGTGCTACAACTCCGGATTAGGATGGATCTGGAAACAACAGCAATTAAGAGGTGGTTCCATGCTCCTTACAACCTCCCAATCAGAGGCCTTGCTGTCGGATGAAGTTTACCATCATGCCCAGAACCGACTCCGAAAGATTCCCAATTCCTAATTTCACTCTGAAGGCTTCGGTCAATCCGTGCTAATGGTTTTCAGATCCTTTCCAAAGATGCCGTACGACCATGTGGGATTCGAACACGGGACTCATTCTAACATTCTAACCAATCGGCCACGCGCTATATATTTTAATGTGCACATTGACAGAAAACCGCTTTTATTTTTCTTCTGATCTTATTCCGACACACCTTGCAAGATGGTAGGACAAAGGAAGCCATCAGCCTGAGATTAAACAAACTTGCAGGAGAAACGTTTTTTGGAATTTTAGCATCTTCAATAATTTCTGGTAACATTTGGCTATAATCGTATTGGTATCATTGCACCTTCTTTAATAGCAAACAGGATGACGATGTATACTTTTCTTTATTTTACGTACAGATTTATCTTCGACGGAGGTTTCCTTGATATCACTTGGGATTAAGTTTTTCTTTCTTTTGAATCTTCGTCTGGCTGTTTACGTAATGCCAAAATTCCCCGGAGATTTATATATATAGTATTTCCTAAAATTCTCCAATTCGCTTCCTTGAATTTTTACCACAATTTACAAAGGCAGCGCTCAGTCGTTCGAGTTTCTTCCAAATTCTTAACTCTTCTTCATTTTTCACGAAAAATTCCGAGACGATTCTAAATCTACTAGAAGATGTAGTGTAAGTCTTAATTTTAGCTATATCGCTCCCACATCACATCAGCGAAATAAAACAGCCTATCCCGTACGACTAAGTTCTGAGTACGACGATAAACTACATCCGGCAGCAAGGCTCCTGATTGGGAGTTGGAGCTTTTAATGAAAGTGGAACCACCTCTTAATTACTGCTGTTATCAGATCTACTCTGGCCCGGGGTTGTAGCACTTGTTAGGGTCCCAGCTATGGGACAATACTGAGCTCCCTAAAAAAAAAAAAATTTTATGAAAGTATAAAAATACATTTTAATAGTAAATTTACCAGCGATATGATTTGATATAAGAAGACCGATAATCCATAAGCAGCAATACGTTTTATCTGTAATTGAAGGCATGCAAGTGCGTTCAAAATATTTAGATTTCGGCATTTCTAATAACCGAAATATTGATGCTGATATGACGCTAAACAAAACTCACCAAACCAAACCGTACGGCCAATGGCGTTTTTTTTTTTTTGTTCGTACTCAAAAATAATGATCAACCAAGCGAGCACTCAAAATATTTTAAGCAAATCGTAATAATGAGAAATGAATTGTTTACAACAATATTCAGCGAAAAAGATTCTGGTGTAAGCAATATGAGCCAACATTCAGTCAGTTAAGTGCCATACGTGATACACGCTTTGGGCGATCATGTCTCTTTCGAGACATGACTGACTGGACAGAAGATTATCCCGCAGTAGGTTGTCATTGCTTTCTGCGGTACACTGGTTGCCAGCCAAGGGTATAGAACCCAATCTGTCCTGTTATTTGATTCATAGCTAGAGGGAGAAGAGATGTATTATATTATTAAGTAGTAATTAGTGGGGGATCAGTTTATTACTTCGTAACAATATAAAAATGATCCCCCACTTTATGACCAATAGAACCGTTAATAATGTTTCCAACCATTATATTCAATCAGTCACTTAAGTGCCATACGTGATAAACGCTTGGGCGATCATGTCTCTTTCGAGACATGACTGACTGGGCAGAATATTATCCCGCAGTAGGTTGCCATTGCTTTCTGCGGTAGACTGGTTGCCAGTCAAGGCTATAGAACCCAATCTGTCCTGTTATTTAACCCATAACTGGAAGGAATAGACGGATTAATACCTTTCCCAAGGGTATTTGTGCGTATTTGTGCGTAAGTGAATGCAATGAATTCAGCTGGAATTCGAAGTCGGCTCCCCGATTTGTCGTTCCGAGCCGATATCCAATGCACCACAACAACATTAGCCACCCTAAAAGCAGGTATTTTTATCTGGTGGGATTGGAAAGGAATCCTGTAATATGAGCTTCTGTCAAGGAACCAGTCAATTGATTCTGAAAAGTGCTACTCACAACTGGAAGAATTAAAGGCAGCAATTCAAGAAAAACGGCCCAAATTAGTAAACAGGAAAGTTACTGTTTTCTATCAGGATCATGTCAAACCTCACGTTGCTTTGGCGAACCGGTAAAATTTTGTACAGCTTAGCTGGAATGTGTTTAGTCTACCCACCATATTCACCAGGCATTGCTCATTCGGAGATTTTCATTTAATATGGTCCTTGCAAAATAATCTCAATGGTGAAAATTTTAATTTTTTTGAAAACATGAAGAAACACCTTAATGTGTTCTTTGCTGAGAAACCCCAGAAATCCTGGGAAGACGGAGTCTTTAAGATGAAGGAAAAATGGAGAAAGATTGTGCAACAAAATGGTTCATATTTAGTTGAATAGATATTTAATGACATAATTTTGTTGTGTTTATTTTCCCTTTCTTTTGTGTTTATTTTCCCTTAGGCATGAACTCTAATTTCCCTTAAGAACTGGCATATTCACCAGGCATTGTTCCTACGGATTTTCATTTAATAAGATCCTTGCAAAATAATTTCAATGGTAAAAGTTTTAATTCTTTGAATGAAAAAAAAAACACCTTAACGAATTCTTTGACGAGAAACTACAAATATGCTCAGAAGACTGAAGTTGGAGGGAAAATAAAGAAATGTTATACAACAAAATTGTTCATATTTAGTTGAATAAATATTTCTTGGCATAGTTTTATTTTGCGTTTTAATTTCGTTTAATAATCGACATGAACTTTCCGGGCAAGCCAATATTTTGAGGTCCTGATAATAACAGCGATATTACCAATGATAAACTCGCGTCAAAAACATTTTGTTACATAACCAATCTTTATCGAATCCATTCGTAAGGAATCTAACGCATATTTATCTAAAACAAACACAAAAATGTATCAAGAAATGTATGCAAAAATGTTCCTAATTCAACATGCGTAAAACAACGAACCTAATGTCTACCCACCATGATCACCGAAATATGTATTTACTAGCAGTATAGCCCGGCGTTGCTCGGGTGTAATGAAGGCTTTAAAACTAATCCATGGTCCAGGAGATTAAACTCCATGGACGTTGGCACGAAAGACTAAAAAGCAATAGTTGTTTCCAGTTAAAGCGAAACCGTAGACTGAAAGAAAAATGAATGGATGTAAGTCAAATTTTCATTTCCTGGTATCGATATCAAATAAGTTTTTTTCGTCGTAAACTGAATTTTCAAGGCTAAATAAGTCCTCTGAGTAAATGTTATCATGGCTGAGACTAAGAACTAAAATTATACCTACTTAGAGCCAAACCCGAAGCAAAAACTAAAATAAAAGGGTTGAAAAAAAAATACAAACGTACAGGCAGATAAACAGACACCCACAGAAACATCTTGCCTTTCATATATATATATATTATCGATCTTCTGCACTATTGTAAGAACTGCAACCTTGAAACTTCTGAATATCGTTTTTTATGTCGTTGACTATGAGTGTATCAAATTTGATTAAAATCGGATTACTCCTTCTATAACCCGATATTTTCGATTATCGATTTTCGATATTTATTGGGGGTACCTCGACACAAAACCTAGCTAATAACACTCGCAGACGCTTATAGCACAACTGTAAATTTTCAAGAAAATCAGTTCAGCCGTTTCGGAGTGTATAGGTAACTGACACACACGCACACACACACACACACACACACACACACACACACACACAGACGCACACACACACAGACACACACACACACACACAGACACACACACACACAGACACACACACACACAGAGACACACACACACACACACACAGACACACACACACGCAGACACACACACACAGACACACACACACAGACACACACACAGACGCACACACACACACAGACACACACACACACAGACAGACACACACACACAGACGCACACACACACACAGACACACACACACACAGACACACACACACACAGACACACACACACAGACACACACACAGACACACACACAGACACACACACACACACACACACACACAGACACACACACACA
>JBBBDQ010001336.1:2292500-2342500 GCA_037127315.1 Ascarosepion bandense
ATGAGCCGTTCTAAACGTCCTATTTTGGCTTTAACTTCAGTTGAAAATAAAGCCAAAAATTCTCCAATATTTGGATAATTTTTTATTAATTTTGTTCCAAGCTCTCTGAAGATGGCTCATGTGAACCGAAAGCTTAGAACCAAATTAATAAAAAGTTATCCAAATGTTGGAGACTTCTTGTCTTTATTTTCAACTGAAATTAAAGCCAAAATACGACGTTTAGAACGGCTCATGATTAAACATAATAGACATTCATTGTCTCTTATATTTAACAGTATATGTTTAGAAAATTATTTGCTGCCTCGACACACACACTATATATATATATATATATATATATGCATGTAAATGTTAAGTTTTCTCTAGATCACATAAAGAAATCGACGTAGCTAATGGTTGTCTAAAAAATACATACATTCCATTTGTATAATAATATTTTTCCACAAAGATACGCATCTTCGTCTGAGTTAAGACATCGCATCATCCTCTACTTAAAGCGCGCTATCCTTTTCAATACGAAAAAGAAATTCAACCTTATAATGAATAACAAATGTCTGCCAATTATGTAAGCAATATTACATAATCTTGCGACAATTGATGAAGTACATATTTATTTCACTCTTCTGATGAGCTGAGAGCAGCAAACAAACAAACAAACAAAAACTAATAAAAAAGAGAAAGGAAAACAGAAGTGTTATATTTACTGAGATGAATAAATAAGAAATATTTCGTATAAGCTCAACACGTCTGCTGACGTCATGATATTGAAAAAAAGTGTTCCTCCCGTACGTGTGTTAGTCAAGCAGTCTTACATTCTTTAAGCTTAACTCTATCGTCCAATTCACACTTGTCCCCGGTCTTTTGAACAGGAGTCGAGGTTGATCCCTTGTTTCCTGTTTAGGATTGGGTTTCCGGTTCCTTCTAATACCTACTTAAACTCAATACTTCTGACGTATTGGCCGAAATTTTGAAATTTATGTTGTACAGTGGATATCGGCTCGAAACGGGAAATCGGAGAGCCAAGTTCAAATTCCAGTTGAATTCGTCGCATTCACTTACGCGCCAATACCCTAGGGAAAGATATCAATCCATCTCTTCTCCTTCCAGCTATGGGTTAAATAGAAGGACAGAGTGGGTTCTATAGCCTTCGTTGGCAATCAGTCTACCGCAAAAAGTAATGGTGACCTACGGGAAAATCTTCTGCCCGGTCAGTAATGTCTCTTTGTAGACATGATCACCCAAGCGTGTATTTATTATTATTATTGACAGAATTTACTATTTGCTTTGCTATATAATAACAAAAATGTTATTTTCAGAAAAACCGGGGTCGACCGGTTTTTGGTGAAATAGAATCTCTCTTTCATTATACACGCATCTATCTATCTATCTATCTATCTATCTATCTATCTATCTATCTATCTATCTAATCTATCTATCTATCTAATTCCTATCTATCTATCTATCTATCTATCTATCTATCTATCTATCTATCTATCTAATTCCGTATCTATCTATCTATCTATCTATCTATCTATCTATCTATCTATCTATCTATGTCTGTTCGGTTCTCTCTCATTCAATCTGTCGGATTATTAAATTTAAAAAATCCATTACTTCTTTTAAAATTGATTTGGTTACGTTAAGATACAAATCTGAATATACATTAGAAAAGTTTGAGAGTCTCTGACGAGAAGAATTCCGCTTATTGGCACATTTCAGCCTCGCCTCACCGGCTCAGGTACTCGTAGCTCAGTCTGTCTAAGACAGGTTGTATAAGAAGACCTCTGGCCAGTGTTGTTGAAGGTTTGAAAGGCGCATAATTTTCTCGAATATTCTGATCGATAGACGAAAATGAAGAAATATGCTGTTTAATAAATAAACGGAGCGTCTATTAAAACAACGAGTATCCACTAACAATGTAGCATTTAAAGTGATAACATCTGCCAGATTAATAAATTTTTACAAAGATAGAATAAACTATCGCCCGGTTCACACTCCACCCACGTCTACTGAACAGGTGAAGAGGCTCATCCCTTGTTCCTTGTGTAGGATGTGGTTTCCGGCTTTCTCTTTTCCACTCTTTTCCACTCTTTTCCAATCTTTTCACTCTTTTCTTTTTTTTTTTTTCAATTGGAGTAGATAGACTAAACTATCGCCCGGTTCACACTCCACCCACGTCTATTGAACAGGTGAAGGGGCTCATCCCTTGTTCCTTGTTTTGGATGTGGTTTCCGGCTTTCTCTTTTCCAATCTTTTCACTCTTTTATTTATTTATTTATTTATTTATTTTCAATTGGAGTAGATAGACTAACCTATCGCCCGGTTCGCACTCCACCCACGTCTATTGAACAGGTGAAGATGCTCATCCCTTGTTCCTTGTTTAGGATGTGGTCTCCGGCTTTCTTTTTTCCAGTCTTTTCACTCCTACGTAGCCCCCTGCGCTTCAGCGGCGTTACCGCCTTGCTCGGGGTGATATGATTAAAAAAAGAAAAAGAAAAAATCCATTACTTTTTTAGAAAAATATAACGTGTGTGTGTGTGTGTGTGTGTGTGTGTGTGTGTGTGTGACTGACTCAATCTCAAACGATAATCATGCCATACCTGACGTGAATATGCGAATGTGTCACATGCTGACTCAACGGTGAAGAATGTGTTTTAATATTTTGGCGACTAGCTGCCTCCTCTGAACGCCACTAGTTTCTTCTGGTAAGAAACTTCATATACTGGGTGGTCCTGAGAATAGGTTGGAAAGATTTATATTATTACAATGGTGTTCATTGTTTCCAACAATGTAGCTTTGCCCTCCACATTATTCAAGAGCAGTTGGTGGGTATCTTCATGAAAGATTTCCTGGGAAATGGATTGACCGAAGAGGTCAAATCGATTGGCCACACGTTCGCCTGACTCGACCCGAATGGATTTCTTCTTTTGAGTCGATTTTAAATTTAAAGTCGAAAATCAAGAAGTGTTGATAATTGGAAAAATTACATGAGAGATGCATTTCAAGAAATTAATCACGCAACAAGACTTGAGCAAAAATGTTTTACCAAAGCGCGAGGGAGGGAGATTTCAAATCTGTGTAAATTGCGATGGACCAGTTTGAGTACCCTCGTTGATAAAATTTAGGCACTTTTTGTATTATTGTAGACAATAGAATTTAATTGTCAATTTAATAATTGTATTTTTATAATTAACTATCATTATAGCCCGGCGTTGCTCGGGTGTAATGAAAGCTTTAAAACTAATCCATGGTCCTGGAGCTCAGAATCTTTGGACGTTGGCACAAAAGACTAAAAAGCAATAATTGTTTCCAGTTAAAGCGAAACCGTAGACTGAAAGAAAAATGAATAGATGTAAGTCAAATTTTGATTTCCTGGTATCGATATCAAATAAGTTTTTTCGTCGTAAACTGAATTTTGAAGGCTAAATAAGTCCTCTGAGTAAATGGTATCATGGCTGAGACTAAGAACTACAATTATACCTACTTACAGCCAAACCCGAATCAAATACTAAAATAAAAGGGCTGAAAAAATACAGACATACAGGCAGATAAACAGATACACACACAAAGATCTTGCTTTTATATATATATAAATATATATATATATATATATATATATATATATATATATTATCGATTTTCTGCAACCTTGAAACTTCTGAATATCATTTCTTATGTCTTTATCTATGAGTGCATCAAATTTGATTAAAATCGGACCACTTCTTCTATAACCCGATTTTTTCGATTATCGATTTTCGATATTTATTGGGGGTACCTTGACACAAAACCTAGCAAAGAACACTCGCAGACGCTTATAGCACAACTGTGTAAATTTTCAAGAAAATCGGTTCAGCCGTTCCGGAGTATACACACACACACACACACACACACACACACACACACACACACAGAGTTCCATTTATAAATAAGTTTAGATAATTTTATTTGTATTTATAAGTAATCTCAAAATAAATATTATCTTTACTGTCCACCTACTTTTGGGCCACTCTAGATATATATTTATTTGTCAATGTGATAGTTGTGTTAGTAAATATAATTTTATATCTAATCTCAAAATAAATATTATCATTTACTGTCCACCTAGTTTCTGACCACTCTAGATATATATTGAATTGTCAATGTTATAATTGTATTAGTAAATATAATCGTATATCTAATCTCAAAATAATAGTATCATTTACTCTTCATCTACATTTGGAACACCGTAGATATATATTTGATTGTCAATGTAACGGTTGTATTACTAAATATCATCGTATAGTTTTTTTTTTTTTATCATTTCACTCCGAGCAAGGCAGAAATGCCACTGATGTGCAGGGGGCTACATAAATGTAAAAAGATTAATTAGAAAAGAGTGAGGAGTACAAGCTAGTTAGAAAGGAACAATAGAAAGCTGAGAATGCAGGTGCGATGACAGATACATAGGTGGAGAGAAAGGGAAGGTTATACAGGGGTGGGGAGAGAGCTAGAGTCCTGTGGTTAGTAGAGGAGTATTGACTTTGCATTGAAATTTCTGGAGGTTGTAGCCGTCAGGAAAGCAAGAATACGGGAGCGAGTTCCACAGGCGGGAAGTGCGAGAGAAGAAGCTGCAGGAGTAGATTTGTCGTCTGCATTTGGCTGACCTGACTGTGAATGGGTGGGATCCAGTTGCCAGTCTTGTTGCGCGAGTAAACACCTGTTGAGGAGGCATCAGTGACTGAAGTTCGTCTGAGCATAAGCCATGAAAGTATTTATAGAACAGACAAAGGGAGGCCACATTTCGACGGTGGGGAAGTGTCTGCAGTCGAGCCACCAGATCAGTACCTATCACATTACAGACTCTCCTTTGAACACTGAGGGGATCTCAAAATAAATATTAATTACTGTCTACCTACTTTTGGACCACACTGTATAATAACATAAATAAATAAAAATAGAAATTATTATTAGAGCATTTTATGTTTTTTAAGAAAGTTCAGGAAAATTTTGCAGATATTTGATTGGGATTTGAAAAATGTCTGAATCCACCTGTTTTCCTCACAACTATGGTTTAAATAGTCGGACTTGTATCAGTAAATCATTAGTATAGATTTTCTTATGGTTCTGTAGACCACCCTACCCATTTTTTTAAAGGGTTTTTTTTTAAAGGGTTTATCCCTCATTTTCTGTTTAGGATTGCGTTTCTAGTTCCTTGTAAAATCTACTTTAACTCTACATTTCTAACGTCTCCACCTAAACTCTGAAATTTATTTCATTATGGGGTTTCTGGTTTCTTTTAATGTCTTTTCATTCCCTTTCACTGTCAGTAACCCCTTGTGTCATAGTAACGTTATCGCCTTGCTTGACATGATTAAAATAACTGCTATCTGTCAACCAACACAGTCAACCACTTCTGCTCCTCCCATAAACATGGGCCAAGCGTGTGTCCCTGAGAGTAATATACTGCGCCTCCTCGGTCTCGCCCTCTCTTCCAACCTCGAGTGGAATCATTACATTGAATGTAAATCCACTGCCAGGAAGGTTGGGTCGCTGTGTCGGACCAGGTTTTTTCCGGCTGAATCCATCTTGCACACATACAAATCAACTATCCGACCGTGCATAGAATACTGCTGCCATATATGGTCAGGCGCACCCGCTGTTCATCTCAGTGTTCTCGACAGTCTCCAAAGAAGAATCTGTGATGTGATAGATTTGGCGGCTCGACTTCAGCTACTTTCTCACCGACGGGATGTGGCTTCCCTCTGTCTACTCTACAAATATTTTCATGGCTTTTGTTCCGACGAATTTAAGTCACTGGTGACCCCGCGACAAGAATTTACTCGTGCAACCAGACTGGCAACAAGGTCCCACCCATTTACAGTTATATCAACCAAATGCAGACGACAATTCTACTCCAGCAGCTTCTTTTCTTGCACTTTCCGCCTGTAGAACTCCCTTCCATATTCTTGCTTTCCTGACGGCTACAACCTCCAGGAATTTAAATGCAATGTCAATGCCAATCTCTTATCCACTCGACTCCAATTCTTTCTATATCACCCTGTATATCTTGTTCATTTCCTTTCTCTCTTCCTTCACAACTGTATTCACACCTGTATTCCCATTCTTCTCCTGCCCTTTCTCTGAATTTAAATGCAATGTCAATACCCATCTCTTACCCACTTCAGTTCTTTCTACATCACCCTTATATCTTGTTCTTTTCCTTTCTCTCTACCTTCGCAACTGTCTTCACACCTGTGTTTCCATCATTTTCTTGCCCTGTCTCTGACATCCCCTGTAAGTGTCTTTCTCTTCACTCTCCTCCTGCCTAAACTTTTACTCTCTTATGTAGCCTCATTCGCATCAGTAGCGGTACCGCTTGCTTGGGATGAAACGATTAAAAAAAAATCGTACATTCTAAAAATATTTTCTGTCTTCAGGTGGATGAAGCGTAAAAGAGAAATTAACCTATCAATCAATTAATCATATACTAAAATTCAGAAAATGATAAAAAAAACTGTAAGCATATCTAATTCTCACCTATTGGTTTTTTTTTATTCTACTAGAATGTTGGGGGTAACACGCTGACGCGTGTTGAAATCCTCACACTGGTAAAAATAGGGAGAAACACATTTGATGACAGACAGATGGTGTAAAACGAAGAGTAAGCTACGCAAATATCTACTCATAATGTTCCTTTATTATTGTTTTTCTCTTGATATTTATCTTCTTTTTTTTTTTTATCGTAACACCCGGAGCAAGGCGGTAACGCCACTGATGTGCAGGGGCTACGTAATAGTGGAAAGATTGGAAAAGAGAAACCACATCCTAAACAGGGAACAAGGGATGAGCCTCTTCACCTGTTCAATAGACGTAGGTGGAGTGTGAACTGGGCGATAGATAGATCTATCTACTCCAATTGAAAAAAAACAAAAAACAAAGTAAGAAGATTGGAAAAGAGAAGGCCGGAAACCACATCCTAAACAGGGAACAAGGGATGAGCCTTTTAACCTGCTCAATAGAGGTGGGTGGAGTGTAGACCGGGCGATAGATAGATCTATCTACTCTAAATGAAAAAAAAAAACAAAGTGAGAAGATTGGAAAAGAGAAAGCCGGAAACCACATCCTAAACAGGGAACAAGGGATGAGCCTCTTAACCTGTTCAATAGACATGGGTGGAGTGTGAACTGGGCGATAGATAGATCTATCTACTCCAATTGAAAAAAAAAAAAAAACAAAGTGAGAAGATTGGAAAAGAGAAAGCCGGAAACCACATCCTAAACAGGGAACAAGGGATGAGCCTCTTAACCTGTTCAAATTTACTGTTCAATTTTACTCAAGATCCATTTTGCTCAAAACGAAATCTGAAAATTTTTCTTTCCATAATTATGACTGGTATTCTGACACATTTCTTCCATAAATTAATACATTATTCGATAGGATATCCTTATCTTTCTAGTTCGCGCCATATATATATATATATATATATATATATATAAACTTATTTATAAATGGAACTTTGTCTGTGTGTGTGTCCGTTACCTATAGACTCCAAAACGGCTGAACCGATTTTCTTGAAAATTTACACAGTTGTACTATAAGCGTCTGCGAGTGTTCTTAGCTAGGTTTTGTGTCGAGGTACCCCCGATAAATATCGAAAATTGATAATCGAAAATATCAGGTTATAGAAGGAGTGGTCCGATTTTAATCAAATTTGATACACTCATAGAAAAAGACATAAAAAACGATATTCAGAAGTTTCAAGGTGGCAGTTCTTACAATAGTGCAGAAAATCGATAATATATATATATATAAGGCAAGATGTTTGTGTGTGTGTCTGTTTATCTGCCTGTATGTCTGTATTTTTTTTTTCAGCCCTTTTATTTTAGTTTTTGCTTCGGGTTTGGCTCTAAGTAATTGTAGTTTTTAGTCTCAGCCATGATACCATTTACTCAGAGGACTTATTTAGCCTTCAAAATTCAGTTTACGACGAAAAAAAACTTATTTGATATCGATACCAGGAAATCAAAATTTGACTTACATCCATTCATTTTTCTAACAATCTACGGTTTCGATATAACTGGAAACAACTGTTGCTTTTTAGTCTTTCGTGCACACGTCCAAAGAGTTTGAGCTCCAGGACCATGGATTAGTTTTAAAGCTTTCATTACACACGAGCAACGCCAGGCTATACTGCTATATATATATGTGTGTGTGTTATTAAATTAGGGCGTAGAAATCCTGACATAGGTTTAAAGTTGACCAGTGGAAACGTTTCATGAATATAGATTTGATTGAAAATAGATTCGATTATGCATTTCGCCATTCAAGAATGAAAGAGACATGACTAACTGGGTAGAATATTATCCTGCAGTAGGTTGCCATTACTTTCTGCAGTAGAATGGTTACCAGCCAAGGCTATAGAAACCAATCTCTGTTATTTAACCCATAACTGGAGAGAAGAGAAGGATTAATACTCTTTTCAATGATATTTGCGCGTAAGTGAATGCAACGAATTCAATTGGAATTTGAACTCGGCTCCCCGATTTCTCTTTCCGAGCCGATATCCACTGTACCACAAAGCACATCCAATTTTCTACGGTACCTAAACTTTTTAAAAAATTAATCGCAATAATAGACTGACGTCCAGATCAATTTTCAGTTGTATTGGAAAGATGTAACTTAAGTTCGATTCTAGCAGTTTCTTTTCTCGCAATTCCCACTTGTGGAACTCCCTTCTGACTCCATACTTTTCAGCCAAATTTAATCTGCAAAAATTTAAATGCAGTGTCAACCGCTATCCACTCTCCTCCTGATTACTCTTTTCTTTTTCCGCTCATTATTAATGTTTCTGTTCCTAATTTTTTCACACCCTGTAAGCCCTTGTTTCTTAGTAGTTTATTACCTTGCATGGGGTGATACCGATTAAAAAAAAATTTCAAAAAATAAGAATATGTTTGGATTCTATAATGTAATAGCCTTATTCTGCCAGAAATCTTTATGTAAACTTCTGACCAGCGACAACACCTATATTCCTGATTCTCAATATAAATTTCGGTCTTCTAGCTTTCTTGCCAACTTTAATCTGCAAAAATTTAAATGCAATATCAATCGATATCTACTGTCCTCCTGATTACACTTTTCTCTTCCCGCTAATTATAAATGTTCCTGTTCTTAATTTTTCCCTACCCTGTAACCCCTTGTGTCTTAGTGGCTTTATTGCCATTTATGGGGTGATACTGATTTTAAAAAAATAAAGAAATATTTGGAAGATATTCTGATTTTGGTATTTTTTTTAAACAGTGGTAAGCATTTTTTTTTTAGTTGTATTTTTTTTTTTGTCTTTTTGGTTTAATTTCGAAAAAACAGCATCATTTTTGCCGATACCTAGTTTCATATTTTCTCAATATTGATTACATTAAGTCAGTAACCACAGAAAAGGATTTGGCACAAAATGAAAACTTATTTGTTAATGAATGATATATAGTTTGAATTTAATGTCAATACCATGAGACGTTCTCCGAATAGCGATCTACTTTGCCAAGATCCGATAGTAAAATAAAAAATAAGATAACAAAAAAAAAAACCAAAAAAAAAACATAATACTAGTGTTATTATTTTGAGGAAGGTGTAACGAATATACATAGGCGGAATGATTCAGCTTAAACCTCGGAATGTGATCAGGTTTTCGTCCGAATTAGTCCAGATTACAAATCCATTACAGGTCGAGTTTAGATAGGCTTCAACGAAGAAGAAAATGACTGACGTTCAGTGGCTGGACAGGACGGACAGGGCTAAAATTACTTTATACATAAAAAAAAACCCTTCTATATGCTATATTTATGGTTTAAAGTCATCAATGTCAGGAATAGGGCGTATATAAATATAAAATGTCAAGTCAACAAGCAGAGGCGACAGTCCATTCCATTCTAAATCCAATCATAGGGTTTGATTGCGTTTAGCTTAGAACAGATGTCATCTCTGGGTGTTGTCTTCAATCTCCACTTATATATATATATATATATATATATATATATATATATATATATATATATATATATAATAGTTATTCGATTATAAAGAAATATATAAAAATGTCAAAAATGGGTAATCAGCAGCGAATTGCTGATACATTCTGACGAGTGGACTGAACGATTACACAAATACTTGTCTACAAAACTCTGGAGTTGGTGTGTTAAGTGACAAACTTTATATTTTATTTATCCGATCTCTCTCTCTCTCTCTCTCTCTCTCTCTCTCTATATATATATATATATATATATATATAAGATTAATACAAACTTCGAGTTGTGGCATAGATGTAGGACAATATATATATATATATATATATATATATATATATATATATGGTAATATTTTTATTATAATTTTATAATTAAAACATAGTTTACTGCAACACAAAAGCCATTGTGTTTCGGTAATACCTTATCAGCACCTCGTCAGGCTGCTTAAGTCTTGAGCAGTCTTAATAAAGTAAATAACTACAAACACGGAACTGCAAACCCATTATTTTGTACCACGCCTAAGAAAAAAATCATAAGTCACATGAAAAATTACATAAAAAACTAAACCATAATACCATGTCATTCATTTTTAAAATAACCTATATATAATGTGTCGTGATGCCATATAGTTTTAATCTGTATTTATGGGTTAAATTGCTCAATATTAAGGATAGAGCGTATGTAAATATAAGAGTGAACATTGAAGTCAACACCCAGAGGCGACAGCCTGTTTCATGCTTAAATTGGAGTAGATAGACTATTGGAGTAGATAGACTTAACTATCGCCCGGTTCACACTCCACCCATGTCTATTGAACAGGTGAAGAGGCTCATCCCTTGTTCCCTGTTTAGGATGTGGTTTCCGGCTTTCTTTTTTTTTTTCCAATTTTCTTTCACTTTTTTTTTTCTTTTCTCCCTTTTTTTTTTCATTGGAGTAGATAGACTTAACTATCGCCCAGTTCACACTCCACCCACGTCTATTGAACAGGTAAAGAAGCTCATCCCTTGTTTCCTGTTTAGGATGTGGTTTCCAGCTTTCTTTTTTTTTTTCCAATTTTCTTTCACTTTTTTTTTCTTTTCTCCCTTTTTTTTTTTTTCATTGGAGTAGATACACTTAATTATCGCCCGGTTCACACTCCATCCACGTCTTTTGAACAGGTGAAGAGGCTCATCCCTTGTTTCCTGTTTAGGATGTGGTTCCCGGCTTTCTTTTTTTTCCAATTTTCTTTCACTTTTTTTTTCTTTTCTCCCCCTTTTCTTTTTGTTCTCATTGGAGTAGATAGACTTAACTATCGCCCGCTTCACACTCCACCCACATCTATTGAACAGGTGAAGAGGCTCATCCCTTGTTTCCTGTTTAGGATATGGTTTCCGGCTTTCTCCTTTCCAATCATTTTACTCTTAAGTAGCCCCATGCGCATCAGTGGCCTTGCTTGGGGTGATATGATTAGAAAAAAAAATATGAACATGAAACGGATTTCTGAGAGTTGATCTGAGAATCCACTTTAATATATATCCACAAAGCAAAAGGAAAGGCACATAAAATATAAAATACAAACTATAACAAAAATAACATTATCTACAATAAATTAAACCATAATAATACTACTAAACTCCATAACATCCACTATCCAAAAAAACTTATCCCATCTAAACAACATCCAAATAGTAACAGCCACTTCAAAAACCATGATGGATATAATCAGATAAACAAAAACAAACATATATAACAACTTAGAAGCTGAGATATATAAAATAAGTTGCCAAAACCGTTCCTCAAAATACATTCGAGAAGCATGTATCTATGAAAACAAAAGAGACCTCATAAAAAAAATGTATCTATAAACACAAAAGAGACCTCATAAATAACAATGTAACAAATGCATTGGTCATACAGAAATTCGGCCACAATTTTGCCCTAAAAATGCCATACTCATCAAAAGAGAAAATAATTTACTCAGAAGGAAATTTCTTTAGAGTACTGCCATCAAATATTACCAAATCTGCGCCCCGGTTTTTTCACAATATCACTATTCCTAATGGAGCCGGCTTACGACCTATCACGTTGAATACACTGGTTCTCGCTTGATTACCGAAGTTAAACAACGTTGACCCTGGTCAGTACTTAGATGGGTGACCGCTTGGGAATACCAGGTGCTGTAAGCGTTTAGTGACGGATGTGCGTTGTGGTGCAGTGGATATCGGCTCAGAAAGAGAAATCGGTGAGCCGAATTCGAATTCCAGTTGAATACCCTGCATTCACTTAAGCACTGGTACCCTTGGGAAAGTTATTAATCCGTCACTTCCCTCCAGTTATGGGTTAAATAACAAGGTAGGACTTGGGGACACTGCCCTTAAAAATCAAATCCCAATGAATCTTGATACTCGAAAAAAAAAATCTTACTAGACACAAAAACTAATATAAAAAAGAACAATAAAATGTTGAAAGAAAAAGGTATTACCAGTAATAAATTAAAAAAAAAAAATTAGTTGGCAATAAATGACTCGCCGAGGTTGATATGCCATAAAACAAAACAACCAACCAACCTAATGGAGCCAATACTTTCCTAAGCCAACATATACGACAAACATTAAACAAAGAAGAAAACGGATAATTTCCATCATGTCAACATCTTATAATATACAGTAGCGACCATAATATAAAGAACAAAGACATAAATATATGTATTATTTAAAAAGTTATGCATGATTAGCAATGAATTAAATTGTTCCATTTAACCCTGATTTAAAAATAAAAAATTATGCAAATTTTTGTAACTTTGTATAATATTTATGCATCACGCCCTAATCTTCATATATATATATATATATATATATATATATATATATATATATATATATATATATATATATATATATATATATATATATATATATATGCACCTTTGTTGTGGTGCAGTGGACAACGACTTGGAACGGGAAATCGGGGAGCCGTGTTCGAATTCATTACGTTCACTTAATACCCTTGGGAAAGGTATTAAACCGTCTCTTCCCTCCAGTTATGGGTTAAATAGCCTTGGTCGGCAACCAGTCTACCGCAGAAAGCAATGGTAACCTACTGCAGGATAACGTTCTGCCCAATCAGCCATGTCTCTTTCGAGACATGATCGCTCCAAGCGTGTATCACATATGCCACTTGACTGACTGTTTCCGTCCCTTATATTATGGCCACTACTGTACTTCACATGAAAAAAATCGAGTATGAGAAATGACGTTTTTTTAATGTTTAATATTTTTCAGTTGACCTTCTGAAAATTTATGAGCGGTTTTTCCAACAACTTTTTATTTATAGATATTTAATTTCAAATAAAGCAAGTCTGTAGACAAAACGCATCGATTAAAAAATATTATTTCTTTTGTGTCTTTTTTAATCATATATAAATACTTGTGTTTGGGAGGGGGATAGCTATACGTAAATAGACTGTGATAGATAGATAGATAGATAGATAGATAGATAGATAGATAGAAAGAAAGAAAGAAAGAAAGAAAGAAAGAAAGGACAAAGAATGAGATAGATAGATAGATAGATAGATAGATAGATAGATATGAACAAACTAAGATATGAAATAGATAGATAGATAGATAGATAGATAGATAGATAGATAGATAGATATGAACAAACTGAGATAGATAGATAGATAGATAGATAGATAGATAGATAGATAGATAGATAGATATGAACAAACTGAGATAGATAGATAGATAGATAGATAGATAGATAGATAGATAGAAAGAATCAGAATGAGATAGATAGATAGATAGATAGATAGATAGATAGATAGATAGATAGATATGAACAAACTGAGATAACAAATGAGATAGATAGATAGATAGATAGATAGATAGATAGATAGATAGATAGATAGATAGATAGATATGAACAAACAGATAGATAGATAGAGATAGATAGATAGATAGATAGATAGATAGATAGATAGATAGATATGAACAAACTGGGATAGATAGATAGATAGAAAGAAAGAAAGAAAGAAAGAAAGAAGGAATCAGAATGAGATAGATAGATAGATAGATAGATAGATATGAACAAACTGAGATAGATAGATAGATAGATAGAAAGAAAGAAAGAAAGAAAGAAAGAAGGAATCAAGGAATCAGAATAGATAGATAGATAGATAGATAGAAAGAAAGAAAGAAAGAAAGAAAGGATCAGAATGAGATAGATAGATAGATAGATAGAAAGAAAGAAAGAAAGAAAGGATCAGAATGAGATAGATAGATAGATAGATAGATAGATAGATAGATAGATAGATAGAAATAAGATATGAATAAAGATAAGATAGATAGATAGATAGATAGATAGATAGAATGATACATAGATAGATAGATAGATAGATAGATAGATAGATAGATAGATAGATAGAACAAACTAGAATGATAGATAGATAGATAGAAATAGATAGATAGATAGATAGATAGATAGAATGATACATAGATAGAATATGAACAAACTGAGATAGATAGATAGATAGATAGATAGATAGATAGATAGATAGATAGATAGATATGAACAAACTGAGATAGATAGATAGATAGATAGATAGATAGATAGATAGATAGATAGAAAGAATCAGAATGAGATAGATAGATAGATAGATAGATAGATAGATAGATAGATAGATAGATAGATAGAATGATACATAGATATGAACAAACTGAGATAGATAGATAGATAGAAAGAAAGAAAGAAAGAAAGAAGGAATCAGAATGAGATAGATAGATAGATAGATAGATAGATAGATAGATAGAATGATACATAGATAGATGTGAACAAACTGAGATAGATAGATAGATAGATAGATATGAACAAACTGAGATAGATAGATAGATAGAAAGAAAGAAAGAAAGAAAGAAAGAAAGAAAGAAAGAAGGAATAGAATAGAATAGATAGATAGATAGATAGATAGATAGATAGATAGATAGATAGATAGATACCTTTACTCAGTTGCGGAAAAAAAACACGACATGATGTTAAAAGGGCTTTTATAATCAAAACGTTTCTGCTGTTATTTAGAGGAAAGATCAAATATTGTTGTCTTATTTTTTATAAGTTTTTAATCCTTTGTAAAACGTTGGAAATTTCAGTTAAAATCTCTTTTTAAGTTTTCCGTCAGCGATTCACGCTCTTTACCTAATGTGACTATTAAGCAAAACCTAATATTTCACAAGTCGTTTTTTGGTGTTCAAAGATACCTTAATTTGCAAATTCTTGCAAAAATCAACTAATTCTCAGATTTTAATAAAACTTTCAGGATCTCTTCATAAAAGAATGAAATTATTTATGCGATTATTTTTTTTAGAAAATCTTGGTAAAAATATTTTCTTTTACATCTGTTACCTCCCCTTCAGTTAATTCCTGATATACATTATATTTAGCAATTTTTTATTTATTAGTTAAATGCGGGACTCATTGGGGAATGTAAGTCATGTAATTTATTTTTAATTACTGGACCATTTTTTTTTCGAAAATCTGCTCAGAATAGCAAAACCAAAAATGCATTAAAACTATGTATTTTTTTTTTTTTTGCAGATAAAGTTTTAATTGATTTATAAATAACATTATTTTAAGATATCATATTCTGAAGACGAAAAAAATTCAATGAATAATTAATCTTTATAATAAATGTTGTCATTTTTTCTTTGAAATTAAAGTTCCAAACATCTTTTTAAATTTCTTCCAGTTACTCAGTGTCTTCGGTTATTAATTCATTAAAAATAAACTTTATTTACAAATCAAAAATTCATGAGCTTAATACTAACCATATAGAATTACAATTTTTAAAATAATTTCTATTTTTTTATGTTTAACTGCACATTTTCTTTTAGTATGGAAACTTAGAAGAGACTTATCAATAAAAGGTCACATGTTTTAAGGGTTGTTCCCACTTACAAAATGCTAAATTGGGTTATGTCAACATTTGGTCACCATACGTCCAGATTGATTGATAGGTGCTGTCATCGCCTACTTAAAAGGTCAACGAGTCAAACTTTTGTGATTAAGAAATACTTTTATTCTAAATTTTATGCCATAAACAAGTAATATTTGTTTCAAATCAGATTAATTTAACTTTAAGTTTGATAATTTTCCAAAAATAACGAGTGACAGATGTATATTTTATTTTTGCAAGATTTTTAAAACCGAGAATTAACTTTTGTTTACAAATGTGTCGAAAAACAGAAAATTTAAAAAATAGAAAATAAAAAAATACTCAAAATTTTAGATTCCAATTTGAAATACACCCGAGTATTTTGCTTAGTAGAAATAGTAAATTTAATCATTTAGCTTTCAATTGAGCTGAATTAAAGTTTAAAAAAAGTTTTTATTTTTAAAAATTCAATTTAAAATTTAGGTATCGAAAATGGAGTGAAGGTACCTAATAGATAGATAGATAGATAGATAGATAGATAGATAGATAGATTGAAAAAAACTGCCCATGTCTGTAAACGAGCTATCTTGTGTATTGATTTTGAGTTTTGTTTAACGGCATATCAACACCTCTGTGGGTTATTTAATGCCAAAAAGGGGGGATTTAAGGTATTTTTTTAATGTTCGGTTATAGTGAGAAGGTTGATTTAGTCAGATTTTAATTTTTTTTTTGTTTTTATTCTTTTTTTATTTTACAAAACTAAAAATGTCTTCTAGTTTTATATTCAAAAAGGTTTTGCTGAGAATAATTTTTTCTTCAAAAATGTATATTTTTCTATAAAAGACTATGTTTATGTATATATTTCTATAAAAGTGTATTTTTATACTTTCATAGTGTTTTGACCTCAGTTTGGGGGTTAACTATTTACCCAGAGCTGGGACACTAACAGGTGCTACCACTCCGGGTCAGAGTGGACCTGAAAACAGCAGCAATTAAAAGGTGGTCCCATGCTTCTCACAACCTCCCAATCTGATGCCTTGCTGCCGGATGCAGTTTACCGTCATGCCCAAGACACCTAGTGTATTCTTTCCCTAGATATAGCAAAGGCAAAGCATTAGAATAAACGAATGTTTTACGAAAAATTGCATTCTAAACTCAGCTAAAATCAAATCTCGATTTATAATATTACTAGCAGTATAGCCCGGCGTTGCTCGGGTGTAATGGAAGCTTTAAAACTAATTCCATGGTCCTGGAGCTCAGACTCAGCCTAAAGAATATTTGTGTGAAGTTTAGTGAGAATCGGATGAAATTGTGGATTTGTATAAAGGACATACAGAGAAATATACAGACACACACGCAAAAACATCTTGCCTTTTATATATATATATTATCGATTTTCTGCACTATTGTAAGAACTGCTACCTTGAAACTTCTGAATATCGTTTCTTATGTCTTTGTCTATGAGTGTATCAAATTTTATTAAAATCGGACCAATCCTTCTATAACCCGATTTTTTCGATTATCGATTTTCGATATTTATCGGTGGTACCTCGACACAAAACCTAGCTAAGAAAACTCGCAGACGCTTATAGTACAACTGTGTAAATTTTCAAGAAAATCGGTTCAGCCGTTTCGGAGTCTATAGGTAACGGACACACACACAGACACATACACACACATACATACACACTCACACACACAGACAAAGTTCCATTTATAAATAAGTTTAGATAGTTGATGAAGACCAATTTTTATAAATAGAATTGAATGGAGATTGCATCATGGAAATAATTTCTGGTGGCCTTATTTTAAACACTATATTCATTTCATATATAAGAGCCCATGTGCGCACGCGCGTGTGTGTGCGTGTACGCACACTTGCCGGGTGGTCCATATCATTGCGACCCGGCAGCGAAATTACAACGTAAAATTGCGAGGCATAACTCCCCTCGCACCTGCTAAAGTGATAAGGCTCAAAAAGAAGCCGGAACGATGTTTTTGTCCCAAGGGAGCAGAAGGGCTGACTCTCCTTGAATGAAAGAAATCACGATTGAATGTGTGTCACTTTACTTGTCAATAATTCAAGTTCTTGCGTCTTAATTATTTTTAAGCGAATTGCTTGTTCGAGCTGGAGAATAGGTAGACAGATAGATAGATAGATAGATAGATAGATAGATAGATAGATAGATAGATAGATAGATAGATAGATAGGAACAGATTGCGATAGATGGTAACAGGCTGTGATAGATAGATAGATAGATAGATAGATAGATAGATAGATAGATAGATAGATAGGAACAGATTGCGATAGATGGTAACAGGCTGTGATAGATAGATAGATAGATAGATAGATAGATAGATAGATAGATAGATAGATAGATAGGAACAGATTGCGATAGATGGTAACAGGCTGTGATAGATAGATAGATAGATAGATAGATAGATAGATAGATAGATAGATAGATATGAACAGATTGCGATAGATAACAGGCTGTGATAGATAGATAGATAGATAGATAGATAGATAGGAACAGATTGATAGATAGATAGATAGATAGATAGATAGATAGATAGATAGATTAGTAGATATGAACAGATTGCGGATAACAGGCGTATGATAGATGATAGATAGATGTGATAGATAGATGGAAAGATTCGATAGATGGTATGTGATAGATAGATAGATAGATAGATAGATAGATAGATAGATAGATAGATTTAGAGGGACATAGATAGATAGATAGATAGATAGATAGATAGATAGATAGATTGCGATAGATGGTAACACGTCGTGATAGATAGATAGATAGATAGATAGATAGATAGATAGATAGATAGATAGATAGATAGATAGAGTTATCTGATAGATGAATGAATGGATGACTTGACGAACAAATTGATAGAATGAGGCAGAATAAAAGAGTGAAGAATCTAATATTGTTTTGGTTTCTGGGGAATATCTTGTCGACTGAACTTTCCTGTTATTTTACAAATTGTAAATTCCTTTTTCTTACATGACTAACGATATTTATGGGCGGTTGGCAACGTTCGTTTTAAAGTTTTTATAGAATAACGCTAGTCAAACCGCGTAGGAAGAAGCATTACAAACCGCTTTTAAAATGGATGAATCAATAGTACGGATTAAAGTCAAAACAAATAAGACGAGAATGGGTACAAATAATAAACAAGGAGCTATATTCCGAAAACTGGCTAAGCATTTCGTTTCCATGTTGAATATAAACAAGCAAAACGATAGTAGAAACAAATTCAGTTATTTTTAAATCAAAGATCGACAGACATTTTATGCCATTACCTTCATCCCGTCTACTTCTCGGGATGTTGTTACCCCGAAAAGATTTTATTTCCTCTGTTACTGGAATACTAGTTGTGTTTTTGTACTAAGTGTTAGTGTTGGTATATTTTTTTACCGTAAACAACTACGGAGGACTAGAATGTGAATAAATGAAAACACGAAATTGTGTATAAAACAAACGACTAACTCATATCGCACATAAATTTACCAAGACACTCGAGAATGATATCATTTTAAATATAACAAAAGTAAACATTAATTTTACCCGGAAACAAATGGATTTTAATTTGTAAAAAAAAAAAATAAAATAAAATAAAATAAAATAAAATAAAATTTCAAAAATGCTCGAACGGGCCACTTGTCTTTTTTAACGTCATATTAAAATATTTTTTAAAACTACTTTTAGTTCAGCCCTTAAAAATTAAACAGGTTCAATCGAAAAAGTGAGGGTGATTTATTTAAAAATAAATATGCTAATTGAAATAAAAAAAATAATTTGGCGGGCCTGAAGGAGATTGCCACCACCTTTCAAATTTGTTGTTTTTCATTTTTTTTTTTTTTGCTTTTTTCAGCGAAGTCTTATCGGTTATTACATAAATTTTCCGATTATCAAAAAAAAAAAAATTGAAAAATTGGGGTCACTTTTTTTTTCTTTTGGAACATGTTGCTCTTGTTTTTGTCTTTTTCAAGTTTTCTTTGGTTCTTACGATGGCATCTTCCTCAGGAACTCCAAGAATGGCTTTATTCAAAAATTTCGCAAAGGAGTCAGTTGTTGAATATGCGCAAGCAAAAAATTTAATTGCACAGGATCGATTTACTATAAGGTTGTATGAAAAGCCGAGCTCCCCACCACTAAAATTGTTTAAATGTTGAAATTTTTACATTTTTTTTTTTTTTTTGTCAATCGGAAAATTTAGGGTTTAATCGATAAGATTGCACTGAAAAAAGTAAAAAAAAAAAAAAGAATGATATTCAACCGGTGGGTGGTAATATCGTACCGGCGAATGGTTCCAAAATGGAGGATCGATTTACTATAACGTTGTATGAAAAACTGAGTCCCCCACTAAAATTGTTTAAATATTGAATTTTTTCCAATTTTTTTGTCAATCGCAAAGTATATAATTGATAAGATTGCACTAAAAAACAAAAAAAAAACAAAAAAAAAACAAATTTAAAGGTGGTGATAATCTCCTTCATGTTCCAACCACATCAATTTTTCCTCTGAAGAAAAAAAAAAATACAACATTCGGCTTCTTTGTGTGGTAATTGCGCATTTTAGACTTTGGATGTACAGGCAAACCCCGAGTACTTCTTTCAATAGCCATGGAAATGTTGATTTTACCCAATCCAGAGGAATTCATCCCTATTTAACGACCGCTGTTTAAAAATAATGGCCGATCACATCCTTCTGCTAATACGATCACCCAATCCCTGTTACAGACACCTACTCAGGTATATTTGTGTTTATTCAACATCCACCGAGTCCACTTGCGAAATTATGCCGAACTGACCTAAGCTACAGTTTCTAGAATAGAGTAAATATTCTGGCGTAATCAACATCAAATAAGTTCGAGGCCTGTTTTTGTCGAACAAGATTTCGCGAATATTCGCGACCGGTAGACGAAAATAAAAGACTATTCAGCGAACCTGAAGGAGACGACCACCACCTTTAAATTTTTTTTTTTTTTTTACTTTTTGCAGTGCAATCTTATCGATTACACTCTAAATTTTCCGATTGACAAAGAAAATTTGGAAAAATTTCAATATTTAAACAATTTTAAGGGGGAGGTTCAGTGCAATCTTATCGATTAAACTCTAAACTTTCCGTTTGATAAAAAAACAAAATTGTAAAAATTTCAACATTTAAACAATTTTAGGTGTGTGTGGGGTGGGGGGTCAGTTTTTCATACAACCTCAAGTAAATCGATCCTGTGCAATTAAATTTTTTGCTTGCGCATATTCAACAACTGAATCCTTTGGGAAATTTTTGATTAAAGCCATTCTTGGAATTTTTGAAGAAGATGCCATCGTAAGAACTGAAGAAAACTTGAAAAAGACAAAAACAAGAGCAACAACTCTTCCCCAAAAAACCAAAACAAAATGACCCAACGCGAGTGATTCTAAAATGGAGGATCGATTTACTATAACGTTTTATGAGAAAGTGAGCCCCCCCACTAAAATTGTTTAAATATTGTAATTTTTTCAAATTTTTTTTTGATAATTGGAAACTTTATGCAATAACCGATAAGAGTTCGCTGAAAAAATAAAAACAAATGAAAAACAACAAATTTAAAGGTGGTGGTAGTCTCCTTCAGGTCTGCCAAATATTCTATTTAATAAATAAATGAAGCATCTCATGAAATAAGAGTATTCACTATAAATAACATTTAACTAATCTATATGTAAACACTGCAAATATTTATCTTTAAAATTTAATTAATTATAATGTCAATTTATAATCTAGGCTCTCATAGAACTAAAATATTATTTTATTAAAATTAATGACCCACACAATACGTATTTGGTTTTCTTAACCCCTATATACTTAAGTATAACATCATTACATAATTCTAATTTTAACATAAACAACAAAGACCCTTTAACAGATGAAGTAGTATAAAATTAAATTCTCAAAAAACTTAAACTCCAACCTGCTGTTAAAAATTATTGTCTACTCATTTGAATAACGTATGTTCCTAGTATGAATCTCACTTTGCCATGTTTTTACATTAAGCAACTATGCTCTCCACGCGATCCAAATGTTCAAATCCATAGTTCATCCTAATTCTCATTTTTGACTGAGTAATACTGACACCCTTGGGAAAGGTATTAATCCATCACTTCCCTCCAGTTATGAGATTAATCCATCACTTCCCTCCAGTTATGAGTTAAATAACAGGACAGATTTGGTTTCTGCGGTAGACTGGTTGCCAGCCAAGGCAATCAGTCTACCGTAGAAAGTAATGGCAACATACTGCGAGATAATCTTCTGCCCAGTCAGTCATGTCTCTTTCGAGACATGATCGCCCAAGCGTGTATCACGTATGGCACTTAACTGACTGATTGAATCTAATGGTTGGAAACATTATTAAGGGTTATATTGGGCATAAAGTGGGGGATCAGTTTTATATTGTTATGAAGTAATAAACTGATCCCCCACTAATTACTACTTAATAATATAATACATCTCTTCTCCCTCTAGCTACGAATCAAATAACAGGACAGATTGGGTTCTATAGCCTTGGTCGGCAACCAGTCTATCGCAGAAAGTAATGGCAACCTACTGCGGGATAATCTTCTGCCCAGTCAGTCATGTCTCTTTCGAGACATGATCGCCCAAGCGTGTATCACGTATGGCACTTAACTGACTGACTGAATACTGACACACCCACAATCATACTGTTTATTTTCCTCTAATCATCTCTTCTTAATTTTCTGAATAACCATGAATTCATCTTACATTTTCTAAAATAAATCACTTTCACCATTTATTTTTAAAATATCACCTGAAGAAGAACAGTATTGTCTTGAAACATGAAAATTTTTGTGTAGTGATATAATGCTTTTATAAACAATTGTAATAACAAAACTACAATATATATATTTACGCTCTCACGCTCTGTGGAGGAATGGGAGACTTTCAAAAAACCTTAGCTATTCAAGCATCTACGCATCGTTCATTCAGTAATTAATTTGAACACTCTCAGCTACTGGCGTATGCTACATTGTATATAACACGCTAAAAGTCCGCCTTCTTTTACCGGGCGCCCATAGCTCAGTGGTAGAATTGCCGACTGGTTTCAATCCTGGTTAGAAGCAATCGGATGTCTAATCGTACTGACTAACCGTACTGATGAACTATGATACAGCGAAACAGATCTGTCTGCGGATGACTATATATATATATATATATATATATAGTCATCCGCAGACAGATCTGTTTTCCTGTATCTCAGCTCATCAGTACGGTTAGACTCCGATTGCTTTTAACCCAGGATTGAAACCCGACCGAAGTGGCATCAGTCGGCGATTCTATCTTTGGGCTATGGGCTGTCAGTAGAAGAAGACTTTTTAGCATGTATATTATCATTATACACGCCCAATAACCAGAGTGCTCTAATTCATTTCTGAATGAGCGATGCGTACATGCCAGGGTAGCTACTGTTTTTCAAAGTCTACCATTCTTCCAGAGCGCTCAATCAGGGTGTGAAAGCGTAAATATTATTCCACCCATACTTATATATATATATATATATATATATATATATATATATATATATATATATGGAACCAAGTATAGGGTAGGTATAGATGGAATAAAATCCCGTATCCAAAGAAACACTATTCTTAAAAGAGTGCTCAGTACGGAGTAAAGCGAACAATATTTATTTAGAATTTATAACATAAATATATTATAATATCACAACAAAGTAGCCATTTTGTTTCGCTACCCGTGTCTTACCAAGTGATGAATTTATTTCAAGTTGAACTTGAAATATATATATATATATATATATATATATATATATATATATACTAAGTTGAGTTATAAGTAATTTTATATTAAACAAACTTATATATAACTAAAACTCTGGTTAAAGTTTTTGTTAATGATTTTTTTGTCTATTTTCTTCTAAATTTCCGATTATTTTTTTGGTTTCTTTCTGTTCGAAATTTCAAGCACCTGACGAAAACCGGAGCGTATAGTGACCGAAACGTCGGGAATACGGCAATAAAGATGAGATAAACAATCCGAGTAATGTATTAAAGTTTTTGTTAATGATTTTTTGTCTATCTAAACTTATTTATAAATGGAACTTTGTCTGTGTGTGTGTGTGTATTTGTTACCTATAGACTCCGAAACGGCTGAACCGATTTCCTTGAAAATTGACACAGTTGTACTATAAGCGTCTGCAAATGTTCTTATATAGGTTTTGTGTCGAGGTACCCCCCGATAAATATCGAAAATCGATAATCGAAAAAATCGGGTTATAGAAGGAGTGGTCCGATTTTAATCAAATTTGATACACTCAAAGACAAAAACATAACAAGCGATATTCAGAAGTTTCAAGGTTGCAGTTCTTACAGTAGTGCAGAAAATCGATAATATATATATATATATAAAAGGCAAGATACCGGGTCTGATCAAAATCAGTTTTTCAGCCCTTTTATTTTAGTTTTTGCTTCGGGTTTGGCTCTAAGTAGGTATAATTGTAGTTTTTAGTCTCAGCCATGATACCAGTTACTCAGAGGACTTATTTAGCCTTCAAAATTTAGTTTACGACGAAAAAAACTTATTTGATATCGATACCAGGAAATCAAAATTTGACTTACATCCATTCATTTTTCTTTCAGTCTACGGTTTCTCTTTAACTGGAAACAACTATTGCTTTTTAGGCTTTCGTGCCAACGTCCAAAGAGTCTGAACTCCAGGACCATGGATTAGTTTTAAAGCTTTCATTATACCCGAGCAAGGCCGGGCTATACTGCTAGTATAATATAGACAAATATATAAGCATTGATGACTGTTGGCCATTCATGGTCGAGAGATCTAAGACGCGCCAGATCATATGGTGGTTTCCTCTATGTGGATAGGTGTCGCAGGTTCGAATCCTGCCGAATGACACACATTTTCGGAACAAAAATTCATCGTAAATAATCAGGACGGTAGAAATAAATATATAATACTGTTTGATTATAAACAGAATATCTACTTGAATAAAAGTATCTGTCAAAAATAATGTTAAAACAAATAATTTCATGTGTGTGTGTGTGTGTGTGTGTGTTCTAATTATGCGAGGGTGGGCTGAAATGTTATTTTCTCGACCCACTTAAATCTAACGAAATTACTCCAAATCAAATTTTTTCAGAGCTTCATTTTTGGGCCGAGGACTTTATAACATTCACTCGTACATAACACATGCATGCATATATATATATATATATTGTGTGTATTTTGGCAGCATTTTTTCATTAATGCAGGTTTCATTGAATAATATAGACAAGTTTTGTCTATTAATTTTGTGTAGGATCCGTTCATACCGTCTGATATACTTGATGGTGATGTCATTAAAAGACAACAAAAAATCACAGTATTTGTTGAATTTTTTATCGGGTCTAAGCTTTCGGCTCACATAAGCCATTATCAAAGAGTAAATAATAACACACAGTAAACATAGAACATTTAAGCTATTAACAATAAAGATAATTGAATTGAAAATATAAGTCCATCCCTACTATTTTGTCACTGTCTTCGGCCATCCGCCACGGTAGGGATGGACTTATATTTTCAATTCAATTATCATTAATATATATATATATATATATATATATATATATATATATATATATATATGTGCGTGTGTGTGTGTGTTGTTTGTGTGACTGTACCTTCGGCAGGGCGTTTTATTTTGATAGTTTTGGCGATATATTTTGAAATTGAATCTCCCACCATATTGAAAACAATTTTACTTCCCGAAGATGTCTAAAGTGTCTGCAAGTACTTGTAGAAATATGATCAGTAAAAAAAGATCAATAATCTTCTGCTATCGCTAAAACCCCTTGGAACGCTTTAAAAAAAAAATAATAAAAATAAATAAAACAAAAGTCAAAATTGCCAAAAAATTATTTACATAGTCTCTCTCTGATGATAGCGGATACTGAAATGCCTCTCTCTCCATCATTTTTTCTCTCTCTCCCTCTCTATGAGGATGTCCATAAAGTTCGTGTGCACTTTAAAAATTTATAACTTTATTGGTATTTGCGAGAGAAATAATGTCGAGTCCAATAAAATGGTCCACCCCTTCCGATCCATCTGTTAAGAAATTCCTGATTTAGAAACTAACACGCAGAGCAAAGTGACAAGGTGCCCCATCTTGTTGAAACACAGTATCATCTTTCAAGTTTACAGATTATTTCTATCACAAATATAAATAAAGTTATAATTTTTTTAAAAAGTGCACACGAACTTTATGGACACCCTGTATATCTGTTAATTTTTAAGTTACAATTCTCTTTCCTTTTTTTGCGAACCCAGACGATGTCAATTTTTTCTTTTTTTGTTTATTTGATTTTATTTTGTTTTATCTTTTTTTTATTTATTTATTTATTTTTTTAAATTTCTTTGCAATTCTATTTAAAAAGGAAAATTAGACTGATTTTTCTCCAGTTTCTGAAAGGATTTTTCTGTTGCTGAGGTGATGTGTTATCCCCCGTGGGGATCTTCATATCGAAATGGCCATTCAACATCTTTGAATTAATCCTTTTTTAATTTATAGTTGCTCTGTAATACTTTATTACATGGAGCTCTCTTCCTGTATCATTTTTTAATATTAAAATAAAATTTTTAATATTAATTAGGATCGGGTTTTTGGAATTTACCTTCCTGCTTTTTTCGCTTGGATTAAAGTATCTGAATTAAAATATATATATATATATATCATAATTTTCTTTCAAACATACGCACCGTAATGGGGGCGCTAGAGGGTGTCGTCAGTGATGTCATCGCGAGGATCACTGCGGGGTTTCGGGTCTTTCAACATCATACCCCGCTCACCGCACCGACCCGACTAGAGATAATCAGCCTCCGGCCCACCCTCGATAAACTCTTTCAGACACTGGAAAATTACGTTTAGGCCCGGTACGAAACCCTGCAAATGCTTCCGATTGGCGACAGTCAGAGCCACTTTCCATTTAGAGGTGAACCGCAGATGAGCTCGTCCGAAACATTAATCATAAGAAAGTGAATGAACAGGTAGATTAAAACCCACTGTTCACGCACTTATATTTCATTTTTTTCTTATTGCAATGATTTATAAAAGCGTTATATCACAACACAAAAATTTTCATGTTTCAGATCAACACTGTTCTTCTTCAGGTGATATTTTAAAATAAATTGCGAAAATGATTTATTTAGAAAATACAAGATGTATTCATGGTTATCTAGAAACTGAAGGTGTAGTAGGAGAAGGGGTAGGTCGAGAATATGCTTGTAGGTGTGTTGATATTGTTCAATTATAAATGAGAATTAGGTAACTATGGAGTTGAAGATTTGGGTTGCGAAAACAATGCTGATAGGCCTGGTGTAAAAGCATGTCACTTGTCTGCATAAGATACATAGTGAAATGGGTAGATAATTTTTGACAGCAGGTTGTATTTTTTCTCATTTTTGATTGAACAAAAAACCCATCTGATAATGGCTAGTAACTGAAAGCACTTGGGACAATAAAAATTATGGACACTTTTTATACTACTTAACTCCTCCAAAACGGATATATATATATATATATATATATATATATATATATATATATATATATATATATATATATATTAAAAAAGGATTAATTCAAAGATGTTGAATGGCCATTTCGATATGAAGATCCCCACGGGGGACAACACATCACCTCAGCAACAGAAAAATCCTTTCAGAAACTGGAGAAAAATTAGTCTACTTTTCCTTTTTAAATGGATTGCAAAGAAATTAAAAAATAAAATAAAATAAAATAAAAATAAAGAGAAAGAAAAAGAAAAAGAAAAAGAAAAAGATAGAATAAAATCAAATAAATAAGAAAAGAAAAAATTGACATCGTCTGGGTTCGCAAAAAAAAGAGAGAATGTAACTAAAAATTAAGACAGCCGTGTTAAATCGACGTAAGTTTAAGCAACACGGAAAAAAGGTGGTAAGAGCGATAAAAGAAGGAAGGGAGGGAAAAAGAAAAGAAACTAAAGAAAAAATTTTTTTTAAATATTACAGACGCTGGACAAATTCAAAAAACTTAATTTCCCCAAAACGTTGAAGTATTAGAAAAAGGCCTTTACTTAAAAAGGCATAATTATTAATAAAAGGGAATAAAAAGATATAGGATTTAAAATAAAATTTTTCTCCAGTTTCTGAAAGAATTTTTCTGTTGCTGAGGTGATGTGTTGTCCCCCGTGGGGATCTTCATATCGAAATGGCCATTCAACATCTTTGAATTAATCCTTTTTTAATATATATTTGCTCTGTAATATTTTATTACATGGAGCTCTCTTCCTGTATCATTTTTTAATATTAAAATAAAATTTTTAATATCAATTAGGATCGGGTTTTTGGAATTTACCTTCCTGCTTTTTTCCCTTGGATTGAAGTATCTGAATTAAAATATATATATACACACACACAGAAAAAGAAAAATACTGGATTTTAAAATTAAATACACACAAGCTAGGGTTAAATAGGGACTTAGGTGTTTTGAATTTTTATAAATATTTCAATAGCTAAACTTTTTTAGATACAATTACAAACAATTTTTTTTAGATCCAATGACAAAAAATTTTCTCTAAAATAAAATTTATAAGTATTATTAAAGATAGGTTTACGTTTACAAATATTTTTTTTTAAAAATCTGTCGCTTTCTGCGTCACGTGATGTAAACAATCTCTTTCCAGTTATTTCGCTACCTTGGTTTCCACCATGAGTGTTTCTTCAGGCGATTTTTAATAACTGAAGACACAACTCGTGGTAGAAACCTGGGTAGCGAAATAACTAGTTTAAAAATGAAAAATATTTAAAAGTTCTACAATATAATTGTATAGAACACATTTAATACAAATGTGTACTGGTCTAACCCAATTAGGGCCAAAACTAAGTATTAAACAATCAATCAACCAATCAATCAATCAATCAATATATATATATATATGTGTGTGTGTGTGTGTGTGTGTGTGTGTGTGTGTGTGTGTGTGTGTGTGTGTGTGTGACAATTTGTATTGATCAAGAATACAGTTCTTCAAAGGACATATAAATTCGTAAATTTTGCTCCATCAGCTTCTTTTCTCGCACTTCCCACCTGTGGAATTCACTTCCATTTACTTGCTTCCCCGACAACTACAATCTCCAAGAATTTAAATGTAAAGTCAATAGTCATCTCCTATCTCACTAACCTGCGTCCTCTCTCTCATGCTCCTTTCTCCGTCCACTCCACTCCACTCTCATCAGTATTCTCATCCTTCTCTTACCCACTTCCTGACACCCCCTATAACCTGTCACTCTTTCTCATAACTTTCCTCCTATGTAACCCCATGCAAAACAGTGGCAGTAAAATGCCTTGCTTAGGGCGATATGCTTTAAAAAAAATTCTATAAATTTATATTCCAGAGAATGTAAATAAATCTAGAAGACATGCATGTGTAGCTAATCATTATTTCATCGAATGATTGATTCGTTTTCTATGGCTTATCAACAGGCAAGAAATTATTATGTAAATATAAATTGGGGGATCAATTTTATATTACAATCACTATATATACTGATCCCTCACTTTATGACCATATTCTTTCTTAGCCGAACTCCCTGCAGCTTATTTATCTCACTAACCTGCATCCTCTCTCTCATGGTTCATTTCTCTGTCAACTGCACTCCTATTAATATTCTCATCTTTCTCTTACCCACTGTCTGACACCCTCTATAACCTGTCACTCTTTCTCATAACTTTCCTCCTGTGTAACCCTCTGCACAACAGTGGCAGTAAAATGCCTTGCTTGGGGTGATATGATCAGAAAAAAAATTCTATACTATTATAATGTGGATATGAAGTGGGGGAACAATTCTACATTACAATCAATATATTAACTGATCCCTTACTTTATGGCCACAGTCATCCTTCTCTTACCAACTTCCTGACACCCACTATAACCTGTCACTCTTTATCATAACATTCCTCCTGTGTAACCCCCTGCACAACAGTGGCAGCAAAATGCCTTGCTTGGGGCAATATGATTATATAAAAATAAATTCTATACTATTATATGTGGATATAAAGTGGGGGATCAGTTCTACTTTACAATCAATATATAAACTGATCCCTCACTTTATGGCCACATTCATCATTCTCTTACCCACTTCCTGACACCCCCTATAACCTGTCACTCTTTTTCATATCTTTCCTCCTGTGTAACCCCCTGCACAACAGTGGCAGTAAAATGCCTTGCTTGGGGCGATATGATTATAAATTTTATTTTTGAATAAATAAATACATAAAGGATAATTACTTCAAAATGGTTAAATAAATCTTCAGTAGAAACTGCATTTCTTTCCATTTGTTTATACGGCAACAAATTATTTTACTTAGTGTCTTCCATAATTTGCTTTTCTTTACACAGTTAGGTTTAATATTATTTAAAATATTCTCAGATCTAAAATTTGAGAACTTAATGTTAATTTTCCTCACTTTTACTTCAGTCAGTTAGTTAAGTGCCGTAGGTGCAACACGCTTGGGCGATCATGTCTTGAAAGCAATTAAGAGGTCCTCACAACCTCCCAATCAGACTGACTGGGTAGAATATTTTCCAGTATTAGATTACCATTATTTTCTGTGGTAAACTATTTACGGTCCTGGGTATGACGGTAAACTGCATCTAGCAGCAAGGCTTCTGATTGGGAGGTTGAGGACCTCTTAACTGCTGTTGTTCCCAGGTCCACCCTGACCCTGGGTGGTAGTATCTCTTGGGGTCCCAGCAATGGGCAAATAGTTTCTCCGCAAACTGGGGTCAAAACACTATGAAAATATTAATTTTTTTTTATAGAAATTTATAGATATATTGAAGGAAAAATATTAACAATACATTTATGAAGAAAAAAAAATTATTGCCATAATACGTTTTTGAAAGAAAAAAATTGCCAACAATACATTTTTGAATACAAAACTAGAAGACATCTTAAATTTTCTAAAATAAATTTTTTTATCAGAATCTGATTAAATCAACCTTCTCACTATAATCGAATAATAAAGAAAAATGCCTTAAACCCCCACCTTTTTTGGCATTAAATAACCCACATAGGTGTTGATATGCCGTTAAACAAAACTCAAACTCAAACTATTTACCCTCCAAGGATATAGAACCTAATCTCTATGAAGGTCGTTCTGAATGGGCTTGCCTCGTCGTCCTACAGCACGAATGCTGGTGTCCCACAGGGCTCTGTCCTGGGCCCGACGCTCTTCCTTATTTTCATCAACGAACTCCCAGATGAGATCAAGTCCCAAGTAGGCATCTACGCAGATGACACTACAATATACTCCCGCACCAGTAAGAAACCTGTCGTGGCGGACAGACATAATCTCGCTGCTGACCTTGAACGGGATCTACACTCTGTGGTGAACTGGGGCAAGAAGTGGCTTGTCAACTTCAATTCATCTAAGACCAAGCTGTTGTCTGTCAACCATTACAGGCAACCTCTCCTGCCTCCCATAAGCATGGACCAAGCGATTCTCCCGGAAAGTAATACACTACGCCTCCTCGGACTTACCCTGTCCTCAGACCTCAAATGGAACCACAATATTGAATCCATAGCAAAATCTACTGCTAAGAAGGTTGGGTCACTATGTCGATCCAGGATGTTTTTTCCACCTGAATCCATCCTGCATATATACAAGTCAACCATCCGTCCGTGCATGGAGTACTGCTGCCATTTATGGTCAGGTGCCCCTGCCGTTCTCCTCAGTGTTCTTGACAGGCTCCAAAGGACAGTCTGTAATGTGATAGGTACTGATCTGGCGGCTCGACTGCAGTCACTTCCCCATCGTCGAAAGGTGGCCTCCCTTTGTCTGTTCTATAAATACTTTCATGGCTTCTGCTCAGACGAACTTAAATCACTGATACCTCCTCAACAGGTGTTTACTCGTGCAACCAGACTGGCATCTGGGTCCCACCCATTCACAGTCAGGTTAGCCAAATGCAGACGATAATTCTACTCCTGCAGCTTCTTCTTTCGCACTTCCCGCCTGTGGAACTCGCTCGCGTATTCTTGCTTTCCTGACGGCTACAACCTCCAGACATTTCAATGCAAAGTCAATACTCATCTACTAACCACTGGACTCTAGCTCTCTCCCCACCCCCGTATAACCTTCCCTTTCTCTCCACCTATGTATCTGTCCACGCACCTGCTTTCTCAGCTTTCTATTGTTCCTTTCTAACTAGTTTGTACTCCTCACTCTTTTCTAATTAATCTTTTTACATTTATGTAGCCCCCTGCACATCAGTGGCGTTTCCGCCTTGCTCGGGGTGAAATGTTAAAAAAAAAAATTTAACCCATAGCTGGATGGAGAAGAGATGAATTAATTCTTTTCCCTAGGGTATTCGCGCTTAAGTAAATGCAATGAATCCGAACACGGCACTCCGATTTCTCGTTCCGTTAAAAGTTACACAATCTACACGCTTAACTTGATTTATATCTGGGGACGGAAAGAGTTGATAAAGAATTGTTTTTTCTTTAATATTATATCCCAGAATTTTCAGTGTTTAGATGACGAGGAGATGAAAAGGAAAAATACATTGAAAACACTTTCAAGGATCTTCAGTGCCATTACTGTTTTATACTCAATATGAATTAAAACGCTTATAAAATATTCCAAAACAGCCCTTCCTGACATACCCAATGTATAAAAAACAGTGTCCTACCAACTAATTCTATCACAACTACTATTGAAAAGAATTTATCAAAATTCAATATAAAATTTGTTAAAATCTATATCCAAAACTGTAAATGACTTTGTCAATACTAAACAAAACAATAATCTAAAACTTGAAGGAAAAATACCCTATCGCCTGTAATAATTGCCACTAGGAATACATCGGAGAAACCTCAAGATATTTAAATAAAATTTACTCTATCGCCTGTAATAATTGTCACTAGGAATACATCAGAGAAACCTCAAGAGATTTAAATAAAATTTACTCTATCGCCTGTAATAATTGTCACAAAAAATAGAGGTTGATATACCTCTAAACAAAACGAGACAACCTTGTGTCGTAGTGTTTTTAAACCCTTTTGGGGGGTATATTCGAATATAAAAATTATATCAGAAATTTTAAGGACAATTACTAGTCAGGGAATAAGCAGTGTAATAATACCATTGGGTTTACTTATTTCTAGAAACTTATTAACACTCCCTTTGGATGTCTTGTTTCTTTGTTATAATAATACACTGTTTTGAACGAAAAAAAATCGTACACAGCATTGTAAGGAAAAAATAATCACAGAAGCTCAAAGAAAATTTGTGCATGTGAAAATTAATAAAACAGATTTAAAATTGCAACTAGATACTGGTTGTGATATCACAATAATCAATGAAGCCACATAGAAAGCAAACGGAAAATCTATATTAAAAGACTTCAAAAGTCGGAAGTAGCTTTTCAGCTTGAGAAATTAGGTTTTTATTGACAAAATAACTTATAACGTCTCATTCCGTAACAAATGTGTAAAAGCTAAGTCTTATGTGTTAAAAAATACTACAAACTCATTTGGTACTAACCAACTTAGTTGAGTTTTGGGATTAACTACGAATGTTTATTTAAAAAATGTAAGTGAAAATGCGACCAATTTTAAAGTAAATGTGAAAATTTAAAGGCAGAATTGAAAAAATGTTTTCCGGGTGTTCTGTCAGATGAGATGGGTCGGTGTTCCGAATTTAGTGTGAAATTTTAACTTGAAAAAGGGTCGACGCCAAAGTCTAAACGGAAACGTAAATCTAATTGTAAAAACTCTACAGTGTCCGTTGGAAAACAGGTGCCTTACAGAATCCATTGTTTATCAATGTACTATTTCCTCTATGGAAAACCCTAGTAAAGATTGACATGGGTAGTACTAAGAACTCTCTGAAAAAATGATTTTATCAACACACGTCTTCATTTAATTATAAGTACAGAAATAGAATATCCAAATAGTATTAGTACCTAAAAGAAACAAATAAAACTCCCTCATTAAAATGGAATATTAAAAAAAAGCTAGAATATGTAAGTCTTTAAACGACCCATGCCCCTTGTGTTTATATGAAAAACTATATATTATTAAATTTCTTGAGAATAAAAATCTATTAAATAAACTTAATGAAATGTCATAGGCAAACTTTGCAAAATGTTCACCTTAGAATATAGTTAAAAAGATCCTTCATAATAAAAAATATCGATTTACTTACATTTGTCTAATAATTTGTTTTATATTAGGAAATCATAATAATTAAATGATTATTATAATAAAATATATATTAAAATTTTTAATAATTAAATAGATATTAAAATTTTGTATTATGGTATTAAATAATAGTATAATAGCTTATTAGAAAATACAACAGTGACATCATTCCTGGTCGGCGGCTGATGAAGACAGGGTATTGCACGTGCTAACACACGTTGCATGTTACAAATAGATAGCAAATTGCATATATATATATATATATATATTCAGTTATTGAGCGCTTTCAAATAAGTACCGCGCATATATATGAATAATATAATATAATAATTCTTTATGAGAATATACAAGAGTGACAATCAACAAGTTTATCTTCATACCCTGCTTGGTGGCAAACGCTGCTAGTGGCGCCAGGGGTGGCGGTCCCGCCATTGGCACCGAAACCGTGACATCACCCCTGGTCGGCGGCTGATGAAGACAGGGTATCGCACGTGCTAACACACGTTGTATGTTACAAATTAATAGCATTATCTGCATACAAAAAAGCCGAGAAATTATGAAAGCAGTGAAAAAAAAAAAAAAAAAAATGAAAATCCCAATACTTAATAACATCAACCATGAACACGGCAACAATGTGCTTACCGTTTTCGGAATGTAATACATAAAAAAACCTTTCCTACATGGCAGCTCAGATACAATCACTTTCTTACCGGCGCAATATTCAAATGACAAAGATTTCAAGGACATGTTCCAAAGTTGCAATATATATATATATATATATATTGTAACTAAGTTGTTGAACTCGTAGGTTTATTTACCATTTTGTTCATGCATTTACTTTTATAAAGAGTGCTAGATACAAATGTAGAGCGTTATACTGTGTATAACTGTGGACAGTATATATATATATATATATATATATATATATATATATATATATGAAAAAGTGCTAAGGAGTGAGTACATCAAAATGGTGCCTTCATAAAACTTCGAAGTCGGCATGACTCTGCTCAGTTAAGTGACAAACTTCTCCACATTAATCCTTTTATTGCTCTATCTCGATATCGAGCACTTTATGACAAAAAACCTGCTTGCCAAAATATCTTTTTATCAGTAGACCAATGAAAAACAGCAATTTCGGCATTAAGCATCACCACAACTCAACACTATATATAATTGGAGGAGATAGATTTATCTATCACCCGGTTCACACTCCACCCACGTCTATTGAACAGATTAAGAGGCTCATCCCTTGTTCCCTGTTTAGGATGTGGTTTCCGGCTTTCTCTTTTGCAATCTTCTCACTTTGTTTTTTTTTTTTTCAATTGGAGTAGATAGATCTATCTATCGCCCGGTTCACACTCCACCCACGTCTATTGAACAGGTTAAGAGGCTCATCCCTTGTTCCCTGTTTAGGATGTGATTTCTGGCTTTCTCTTTTCCAATTTTTTCACTATTACGTAGCCCCCTGCACATCAGTGGCGTTACCGCCTTGCTCGGGGTGATACGATTCATATATATATATATATATATATATATATATATATATATATAAGAAAACAACAAAACCAAACTACAGATTCTCGCGATAATATTCATTAAAATGCGTAAACCGTCAATTATTAGAATCAGCTATGAACATTGTAGTAATGTTCTAAAATGTTTGTAATAAGAACAGTTTTTTCGTTCTTTAACACGTGCATGACCATGACATTACAACATATAAAAAAATTCCATTTTGGATAATTTTCACGTTCTAATGAACGCTAAGCAATTTGTCAACCGTTATATTTAAAGCAGAAAAAAAAAATTAAGAGTAATTTTTTAGCAACACAGTCTTGCGGTTATTTTTTGTTACCATAACACACCCCTGAAGATGATCTCGGAAGGAGATTGAAAGTACTTGGATACATTGAGAAATGAATGATAATAACATCAGTCAACGTTACAGCTCATTTATGACATCTTTCAATTATAATATGCGAAAGGTTATCTGTGAGTATGAACGGATTTTTATTAAAAATAAGCAGACACAATGTTTGCATATATATCTTATCGGACATATCTAAAAGAAAATTTGCTGCCTATATACACACACACACACAAACACACACACACACACACGCACACACGCACACACACACACACATATATATATATTCTAAACGTATACTGTTAAATATAAGCGACAATGAATGACTATTATGCTTAATCATGAGCCGTTCTAAACGTCGTATTTTGGCTTTAATTTTTAATTTCTAAGCTTTCGGCTCACATGAGCCATCTTCAGAGAGGTTATAAGGATGGTAACACAATAGCATCCACCATTAGTGACGATTTTTTCTTGTGTTGACATAAAACTCCGCTAAGCAACAACAATAGTTACCAAAAATAACAAACACAAATACTCGCAGTGCGGTTCTATGACGTCACACCACGTGATAGCGCGTAGGGACAACAGAATATATATTTAAAATATATAAATATCTACATATATATATATATATATATATATATATATATATATATATATATAGTGCTCTATATTAATTTATTTAAAGTGCCTTTAAAAAATTAACCCATTTAACAGTGCCTTTTCACGCTTACCGATTTTTCAAGCTGGGTGGCGGTTTATTAATAACGTTCCCGAAATCTACATTTTTTTGCCCATTTTTCAAAAAGAATTCGTCAGTAAAAGTTAAAAATATAGAAACAGAGACAGAAATTGGCGTGTATGCATGGAGGAGAAAATACAAATTGTGGAATTTAATAAGCAGATACTCATTTTGAAAATTCGCTAATCATGAAACAAAACCGTTAAATCAAAATTGTTAAATTATTATTATTATTTTTGTTTTAATCATTGCCCCCAAGAAAGACAGGAATGCCACTAGTGTGCAGGGTACAGGGAGTGTTGGAAAAAAGGAAGAAAGATGGATGAAATTCAAGGAGATAGATGATGGCGATTGACGTTGTATTTAAACTATTGTAGCTATCAGGAAAGTAAGTAAACTGAAGGAAGTTCCATAGGCGGGAGTTGCGAAAAAAGAAACTGTTATAGTAGAAGAAATGGTTAAATTTAACTATTTCAACGATAAATGAGTAAAATTAGCTGTCAATCTAGCAGCACGCGCATAATCATGTGGTCGGGACGTCAGAGAAAAAAACTCGCCAAAGCAGCTGCTTATAGTATTTGTTTATATTTCTGAGATGAGGAAGTATTTACAGTATTTACATTATTCGGACTATTGTCCTCATCTTTGTTGCCATTTGTACGATGTTTAATAATAGATCATTCTATTTGTCTATATTTCTGAGATGAGGAAGTATTTACAGTATTTACATTATTCGGACTATTGTCCTCATCTTTGTTGTCATTTGTACGACGATCATTCTATTTGTCGATATTTCTGAGATGAGGCAGTATTTACAGTATTTACATTATTCGGACTATTGTCCTCATCTTTGTTGCCATTTGTACGATGTTTAATAATAGATCATTCTATTTGTCGATATTTCTGAGATGAGGCAGTATATACAGTATTTACATTATTCGGACTATTGTCCTCATCTTTGTTGCCATTTGTACGATGTTTAATAATAGATCATTCTATTTGTCTATATTTCTGAGATGAGGTAGAATTTACAGTATTTACATTATTCGGACGATTGTCCTCATCTTTGTTATCATTTGTACGATGTTTAATAATAGATCATTCTATTTGTCGATATTTCTGAGACAGATAGTATATACAGTATTTACATTGTCTTGACTATTGTCCTCATCTTTGTTGCCATTTGTACGATGTTTAATAATATTGGACTATCTATTTGTCGATATTTCTGAGATGAGGTAGTATTTACAGTATTTACATTATTCGACTATTGTCCCCCTATCTTTGTTATCATTTGTACGATGTTTAATAATGATCATTCTATTTGTCTATATTTCTGAGATGAGGTAGAATTTACAGTATTTACATTATTCGGACTATTTTATCCTCATCTTGCTGTCATTTGTACGACGATCATTCATTTGTCGATATTTTGGAGATGAGGTAGTATTTACAGTATTTACATTATTCGGACTATTGTCCTCATCTTTGTTGCCATTTGTACGATGTTTAACATGATCATTCTATTTGTCTACATTTCTGAGATGAGGTAGTATTTACAGTATTTACATTATTCGACTATTGTCCTCATCTTTGTTGTCATTTGTACGACGATCATTCTATTTGTCGATATTTCGAGATGAGGCAGTATTTGGCGCAGATGCGATTATTTTGACTATTGTCCTCATCTTTGTTGCCATTTGTACGATGTTTAATAATGATCATTCTTATTTGTCTATATTTGAGATGAGGTAGAATTCTATGGTATTTACATTATTCTGACTATTGTCCTCATCTTTGTTGTCATTTGCGACGATCATTCTGTTGTCGATATTTCTGAGATGAGGCAGTATTTACAGTATTTACATTATTCGGACTATTGTCCTCATCTTTGTTGCCATTTGTACGATGTTTAATAATAGATCATTCTATTTGTCTATATTTCTGAGATGAGGTAGTATTTACAGTATTTACATTATTCGCACTATTGTCCTCATCTTTGTTGTCATTTGTACGACGATCATTCTATTTGTCGATATTTCTGAGATGAGGCAGTATTTACAGTATTTACATTATTCGGACTATTGTCCTCATCTTTGTTGCCATTTGTACGACGTTTAATAATAGATCATTCTATTTGTCGATATTTCTGAGATGAGGCAGTATTTACAGTATTTACATTATTCGGACTATTGTCCTCATCTTTGTTGTCATTTGTACGACGATCATTCTATTTGTCGATATTTCTGAGATGAGGCAGTATTTACAGTATTTACATTATTCGGACTATTGTCCTCATCTTTGTTGCCATTTGTACGATGTTTAATAATAGATCATTCTATTTGTCTATATTTCTGAGATGAGGTAGTATTTACAGTATTTACATTATTCGGACTATTGTCCTCATTTTTGTTATCATTTGTACGATGTTTAATAATAGATCATTCTATTTGTCTATATTTCTGAGATGAGGTAGAATTTACAGTATTTACATTATTCGGACTATTGTCCTCATCTTTCTTGCCATTTGTACGACGTTTAATAATAGATCATTCTATTTGTCTATATTTGTGAGATGAGGTAGTATTTACAGTATTTACATTATTCGGACTATTTTCTTCATCTTTGTTGTCATTTGTACGACGTTTAATAATAGATCATTCTATTTGTCTATATTTCTGAGATGGGTTAGTATTTGCAGTATTTACATTGTTCGGACTATTGTCCTAATCTTTGTTGCTATTTGTACGACATTTAATAATAGATCATTCTATCTGTCTATATTTCTGAGATGAGGTAGTATTTACATTATTCGGACTATTGTCCTCATCTTTGTTGCCCATTTGTACGACGTTTCTTCCGTTATACGCTCCGGTCTTCTTCATGTGCTAAGAATTTCGAACCAAACCCTTTATTATTGGGGTATATGAACTCCATTTCTTGCTTAAAGTTGTTATCTCCATCTAACACTGCAAGTTACTTGTTCACCACTGCTGTAATCTGATGTGTCAAGTCAGGAACTAACCAGCGTCTATATCCACTGGGCCAGGTGTCCTTAAGGATATAGTGTACATACCCCAGTGATTGTAATGAAGGGTTCGGTTCGAAATTCCTAGCACCTGAAGAAGGCCGGAGCGTACAAAGGCCGAAACGTCGAAGAAATGCAACAAAGATGAGAACGATAGTCCTAATAATGTAAACACTGTAAAGCAGCTGCAAATATTTAACCGAGGTAGCTTCGATTTTTTCTTACATCATCTTCAGAGGTAAATGACATCAGTCAGTCAGTTAAGTGCTATACATGATACACGCTTGGGCGATCATGTCTCGAAAGAGACATGACTGACTGGGCAGAAGATTATCCCGCAGTAGGTTGCCATTGCTTTCTGCGTTAGACTGGTTGCCAACTAAGGCTATAGAACCCAATCTGTCCTGTTATTTGACCCATAGCTGGAGGGAAGAGACGGATTAATACCTTTCCCAAGGTTATTTGCGCGTATATGATTGCAACGAATTCAACTTGAATTCGAACTCGGCTCTCCGATTTCTCGTTCCGAATCGATATCCACTGGACCACAACGCACTAGACAACCATAATAACAACGATAAAATCTGCATCCAATTGTAATAGTGATTTTTAAAGATACGTAAACGCTCTCTGTAATAGTTGCAGAACAAGAGTACGGCCTCTTCCTAGGTAAATTTTATCTTAACATCAAGACAACAGGAAAGGATGAGTATAAAAATAAATTGACACATTATCCTATATTATTCAATAAAACATATTTAAATGAAAATATACTACCTATAAATATATATCATATATCATAGTTCAATTAAACAACGTTACTTTGAAAAGCATAGCCATGTAGGTAATATTAGACAGATGTTAGTCGATAACACAATAATACTCACACATACACACAGCAAAAAAATCTTCAGATATTGGCGGCCATCTGCATTAAATCAAAACAACCCACACTTTATAAAATCACACTTCAGTCTGGTTAGAACACATAGCATTGCATTTAGACTTATGGTTCCGTTAACATTTCGATCTCTCAAGTGGTATGACGTCATAGAACCGCATTACAAATTTACGAACTGCCTCTGCTATTCAGTGACTGTTATCGGCGCATAGCAATGTTTTATGTCAACACAAGATTTCATCATCTTTGATGGTGGATGTCTTTATGTTAACGTCCCTGTAACCTCTCTGAAGATGGCTCATGTGAGCCGAAAGCTTAGAACCAGGATAATAAAAAACAATATACAAATGTTAGACAATTTTTGTCTTTCTTTCCACCTAAAATTAAAGCCAAAATTGTTAATTAACCCATAACTAGAGGGAAGAGACGGATTAATACCTTTCAAAAGGGTATTTGTGCGTAAGTGAATGCAAGGAATTCAACTGGAATTTGAACTCGGCACCACAATTGGTCGGTCCGAGTTGATAACCACTGCCCCACAACGCACATCCACAGTATATTAATCAAGTGAAAGGCCCCAAGAAGAATCCAGAGTGACGAACAAGCTTGCACGCACCGCTTATAAATAAATAACGGGGGTAGGAACTTGGCAATCACTATGATAATCTAAGATGCATTCTTTCTTTCTTTCCTTCTTCAATTATTCATGTAAAAATAATAATAATAATAATAATAATAATAATAATAATAAAAAACGCCAGAAATCACCCAGTCTTTCCGATGTCTCTAAGCTTTGTTTATTTATCAGAAAAAAAAATACACTTGAAAATATATTCGTGTTTTTTCAACGTGACATTCGGAGAATTTTCACTGGTGTTGATTCGTTTATCGTCCCGAGATTGCGGTTCAAAAGTTGTACGACTTGATTGTAACAAAAAAATGTCTTTATGTAATAATATCGGCAGCAACATTTGTAAGAATATATATATATATATATATATATATATATATATATATATATATATATATATATATAGGAAGTATACGTATGTGTGTGGAGGGTGTTATGATCATAGGTAGATTTTGTTTTACTGAATAAAAGTTACTGATTTCCATTTTGAGTGCCAAGACGATGCATCATTATCTATCTATCTATCTATCTATCTATCTATCTATCTATCTATCTATCTGATCCAGTCTTTTCATATCTATCTATCTATCTATCTATCTATCTATCTATCTATCTATCTATCTATCTATCTATCTATCTATCTATCTCATTCTGTTCATTATCTATCTATCTATCTATCTATCTATCTATCTATCTATCTATCTATCTATCTAAGGCCCTTCATATCTATCTATCTATTTTAGTCAGTTTATATCTATCTATCTATCTATCTATCTATCTATCTATCTATCTCAGGCCCTTCATATCTATCTTTCTATCTTAGTCGGTTTATATCTATCTATCTATCTATCTATCTATCTATCTATTTATCTATCTATCTATCTATCTATATATATATATATATAGTATAAACGGATTTTATTCCAAATAAGCAGACACAATGTTTGCAATTTATTTAATCTGACATGTCTAAAAACATTTGCTGCCGAAACACACACACACACACACACACACACACACACACACACACACACACACACACACACACACACACACAGAGGTTTCATTAAAAATGACAGACAAGATATTATCATTGAGTTTTTTATATAATTTTTTATGTGCCCGTGTAATGTTTTTCTTTTCAGAACACAAATTATATATGAATTGACCAAAGTTTTTGTACTTTCAAGCACTTTCGGTTATACTTTTAGCCATTATCAAAAATTAATTTTCATTTACTTATAAATAAACATGTGGAAAGTTTATGTATACAGAGTCATGTATATGTTAAGTTCTGAACACGGTAAGCACATTGTTACCATGTTCCTAATTGATGTCATTAAGTGCAGGATTTCTCTTTTTTATTAGTAATGCCACCATTATTTTTAGTCTTCTTTTGCACGTGGATGATGCTATTATGTATGTATTATCAACGAGGATATCACGGATAGGTTCTGGAAGATCTTGAAGTGTGTTTAAATGAGACTGGATAGAACTGTTGTGGGAAAGGTGCAATGTCAATCTTCTAGTCAATTTTGTGGTGGTGTAGCCAATGTAATTGTTTACGGAGTTGGATAGTTGAGGAACACAGTTCTTCAAAGGACATAGAAATTCATGAATGACACTAATTCTCTGCAGTTTAGAATTTGCAGGTGAATTATTGTTATTGACAATGAGGTTGACAGTTTATAATTTTTTGTAAAAAATAATTTTCTTGTTTGACTTGGTTGGTGTCGCATAATTTTGGATGATATTGCGAAGTGAACATTTGTCATGTCTGAAGTTATTGTGCATTTCATTTTTGTAAAGTTTATACCTCACTAATTCGATAGAGCACTATAGAGAGGGGTAGATTTCATAATAACAGTGACTACTTAGTTTATGCGTATAGTGTCTTGTGTATGTTAACTTCTGAACATGGTAAGCACATTGTTACCGTGTTCATAATTGATATTATTAAGTAGAGGATTTCTCTTTTTTATTAGAAATGCCTCCATAATTTTTTAATCTTCTTTTCTATGTGGATGATGCTATTATGTATGTATTATCAACGAGGGTCTCACGGATAGGTTCTGGAAGATCTCGATGTGTGTTTAAATGAGATCGGATGGAACTATTGTGGGAAAGATTTAAGGTTAATTTTCTCGTCAGTTTTATGGTGGTGTAGCAAATGTAATTGTTTACGGATTTGGATAGTTGAGAAACACAGTTCTTCAAAGGACATCCAAATTCCTAAACGACACTGGTTCTCTGAAGTTTACAACTTGCAGCTGAATTATTATTCTTGATAATGAGGTTGGCAGTTTCTAATTTTTTATAATAGATATTTAATTTAATTTTCTTGTTTCATTGGCTATACCACCACAAAATTGATGAGAAGATTGACCTTACACCTTTTTCACAACAGTTCCATCTGATCTCATCTGATCTCATTTAAACACACATCAAGCTCTTGCAAGACCTGTCCGTGATATCCTTGTTGAGAATACATAATACAAGACTCTATATGCATAAACTTCCCACATGTTTATTTATAAGTAAAACAAAATTAATTCTTGATAATGGCTAAGAGTATAGCCGAAAGTGCTTGAGAGTACAAAAGCTTTGGATAGTTCTTATATAATTTGATTTCTGAAAAGAAAAAAATTACACGAACATATGAACATATAAGCTTCTGTTTTGTTTCCATTTTCTCTAAAAGTTACTTCTCATTTGTGCTGGTATAGCCAATGTAATTGTTTACGGATTTGGATAGTTGAGGAATATAGTTCTTCAAAGTACATAGAAATTAGTAAACGACACTAGTTCTTTGTAGTTTATGTTTTTCAGGTAATTTTTATTACTGACGATGAAATTGACAGTTTTGAATTGCTTGTAATAGATAAGCAATTTAATTTTCTTGTTTGGATTGGTCAGTGTTACATAATCTCGGATGATGTTGCAAAGTGACGATTCGTCCTGTCTGTAGTTATTGTGCATTTGATTTTTGTCAAAAATATTAATGTTATTGTTTTTGTCTCTGTGTTCATAGTTCGAATTCCAGCCGAATTCATTGCAGTCACTTACGCGCAAATACCCTTGGGAAAGGTATTAATCCGTCTATTCCTTCCAGTTATGGGTTAAATAACAGGACAGATTGCTTTGTCGGCAACTAGTCTACCGCAGAAAGCAATGGCAACCTACTGCGGGATAATCTTCTGCCTAGTCAGTCATGTTTGTTTCGAGACATGATCGCCCAAGCGTGTATCACATATGGCACTTAACTGACTGTTCATAGTTGCCGTTTTAATGTAACCAACGACAACTACAAACACAATACACACACACACACAAACATATATATATATATGCAGGTTTCGTTAAATAATATAGAAACGTTTTGTCTTATTTATTTTATGCAAGATCCTTTCGTATAGTCTGATAAGCTTGATAGTGCTATCATTAAAAGACAACAAGAAATCACAGTATGAGCTTTCGGCTTACATAAGCCATTATCAAAGAATGAACATATAGGTTATTGACAAAGTAGAATTAAACAAAGAGAATTAAACATAGAGACAAGTCCATTTTTAACACGCCTGATGGCCGAAGACGGTGGCAAGATGATGGTGGCATGGTTCTTGGTCACATGAGGGTATAGTGGCATGAGGGGATTGGTCTGCGAGCTACAACTGCTATGGGTAGAGGGAGTAAGCGTCGTAACTATGACCTCTCCCGTCGATTACAGGCATTGAAGTATGTTGATAGAGATATCGAAATTTTTATTTTATTTAAGCTAGGTTTAAGCTGTTTGATGTAGATAGCTTCTAGGATTTTGAGTTTTTGTTTATTATTTTCTTGTCGAAGTATACATGTATTTTCAACAAGTATTTTTCTGAGAAGTGTGCGTTGGTAACCGCGGTGTTTTAAATGTCGGAATATGTTTGAATTGTCATTTAAGTGTAATGTAAGACGCCTAGAGAGCGAGTTGGTAGTATGGCCAATATAGATATTATTTAATTTGTTAGAGATACAGTCTCGAAAGAGGCATTTTAATTTATAAACTACATTGGTTTTTTGCAAATCGCTAGCGGTGGGTGAGGGGTCGTTACGGACGATTGAATTGAATGTAGTGGATTTAGCGTAATATGTGATAAACTTAATTCCTTTGTTAGGGTCTGTCGAAGAGATATTAGTGTTTATGAGTTTTTTTTAAGGATATTTTCGTCTAGTTTGTAATTGGAGTGCATTTGCCTAAGATATAAGAGAGTGATGTGTTTGGGATTGGTTAGGCTAGTACTATGTGTTGTTGTTTTTCCGTGTTAAGGTTTTTAAGAAAATGTATTTTTTCATCGACTATCTAATTGGGAAAATTATTGTTGATGAGTGTCTGTTTTATGTTTTTTAGTTCGCCGTGGAAGATCTGTTTTGTAGACGAATTGGGTTTTGCGCGATGTAGTAGATTTTTTATAATGGCTATTTTATAATAGTGGGGGCATTCACTAATATAATTGAGTGTGGAGGGATTTTTGTTAGTGGGTTTTTTATACGGTGAGATAGTGAATTTATTGTCATCAGTGTTAATTAGTATGTCAAGGAAAGGAATTTTGTTGTCATTGCTAAGTTCATAAGTGAATTTTAAGACTGAGTTATTTTAAAACTGTTTTTGAAGTTGTAGGATTTCGTCGATATTTTTCATTAATAGTAGAATATCATCAACGTATCTTAAGTATATGAATGTTTTTTTAAAATTTGTAAAAGTAGTGTTTTCGAGGTTCGACATGTAGAAATTGCTAAATGTCGGACCCAGTACCGATATTATTTAACGAAACCTGCATCAAAATACACACAAGATAGATAGATAGATAGATAGATAGATAGATAGATAGATAGATAGATAGATGACAAGAGACAGAGAGAGAGAGAGAGAGAGAGAGAGAGAGAGAGAGAGAGAGAAAGCGCCAGATCACACCCTACTCATGTATCTATTTATTTCTCTATCATTTCTGTACAAAGGATTCCTTTGAAATATATGTTTTCCACTGTGCAATCACTATAAAATTCTGTAATTTTGTGGAAAATCTTTAATTGAAGATAGATAGATAGATAGATAGATAGATAGATAGATAGATAGATAGATAGATAGATAGATACTGAACAGAATAAGATAGATAGATAGATAGATAGATAGATAGATAGATAGATAGATAGATAGATAATGAATAGAATGAGATAGATAGATAGATAGATAGATAGCCTTACACATTTGTTTGTTATCTCGCTCCCAATTATGTCTGTCTGTCTTATTACTCAATTCGTTTGTTTGTCAATCAGTTTAATGAACGTGTCTGCCTGTTTCTATAAAATGATGGGTGGAGACTTCAGGTTTTTTTAAGAAAATTTGCAAATAATTCTCAGTGATGTTTTTGTTTTGTTTTCTAGCTTTGGACTTGACAACATCAGCTGCGTTCGCATATTGCCTGTTGGTGGACGGCAGGGACATAAACTCCAGTCTTCGAAAGGGGTTGGAAAGACAGCCCCACCCTACTGCCTTTCCCTATTACTTATTTATTTATTTATTTTTTGTCTTCTGCGAAACAGGAATGTGTTCGAGTAGCTTTATCAAATGTTCCTTTTATCGTGTCTAAAGTTCTGACGACGCCCGCCGTGATACAATTGTCAGCAAACCACTCGCGTAGACCGTTATCATTATAAGGAGTTTGATCCTCACTGGGTGATTCAAACTTTACAGCCCCTCCTAGAATTCCGATAACCTTTCGTAGAGTTGTTAGTAAACGACCCTGTCACACAATTTCTTCTATAGAATAAATTATTAATTTTTTTTTTGTCTTTATGATTTTGAGTTTTGTTAAACGGCATATCAACACCTCTGTGGGTTATTTGAGGCCAAAAAGTTTGGGTTTTAAGGCATTTTTTTTTAATGTTCAGTTATAGTGAGAAGGTTGATTTAGTCAGATTTTGAGTTTTGTTTAACGGCATATCAACACCTCTGTGGGTTATTTGAGGCCAAAAAGTTTGGGTTTTAAGGCATTTTTTTTTTAATGTTCAGTTATAGTGAGAAGGCTGGTTTAGTCAGATTTTAACTTTTTTTTTTATTTTTATTTTGGAAAACTGAAGATGTCTTGTAGTTTTGTATTTAAAAATTTATTGCTGGTAATAATTTTTTTTCATTCAAAAATTCACTATGACAATTTATCCTCCCCACCCCTTTCAAAAATGTCTTCAAAAATATGTAGTTTTCTAAAAAAAAGTCTATTTTTATGCATATATTTCTATAAATGTCTATTTTTATACATTCATAGTGTTTTGATCCCAGTTTTGGAGTTAACTATTTGCCCATAGCTGGGACCCTAACAGGTGCTACCACTCCGGGTCAGGGTGGACCTGAGAACAACAGCAATTAACAGATGGTTTCTTTGCTCCTCACAACCTTCCAAACAGAGGCCTTGCTGCCGGATGCAGTTTACTATCATGCCCAGGACCACTTTATGATTTTATTGCTCAGCCTAGCATAAGAATTGACCACTCTTCATGGGAGGTGGTGAATTTTTCCAGTGTTTTATGTCAAATTCAGTTAAATCACTTTCTGTTTTCAGTGTCAAGTCGACTGAAAGTTTTATATAGATGATGTAAGGAAATGTCAATATTATTATCTATCTATCTATCTATCTATCTATCTATCTATCTATCTATCTATCTATCTCAGCCTGTTCATATCTATCTATCTATCTATCTATCTATCTATCTATCTATCTCATCCTGTTCATATCTATCTATCTATCTATCTATCTATCTATCTATCTATCTATCTATCTATCTATCTATCTATCTAACTATCTATCTATCTATCTATCTATCTATCTATCTATCTATCTATCTATCTCAGCCTGTTCATATCTATCTATCTATCTATCTATCTATCTATCTATCTCATCCTGTTCATATCTATCTATCTATCTATCTATCTATCTATCTATCTATCTATCTATCTATCTATCTATCTCAGCCTCTTCATTATCTATCTATCTATCTATCTATCTATCTCATCCTGTTCATATCTATCTATCTCAGCCTGTTCATATCTATCTATCTATCTATCTATCTATCTATCTATCTATCTATCTATCTATCTATCTATCTCAGCCTCTTCATTATCTATCTATCTATCTATCTATCTATCTATCTATCTATCTATCTCATCCTGTTCATATCTATCTATCTCATCCTGTTCATATCTATCTATCTCAGCCTGTTCTATCTATCTATCTATCTATCTATCTATCTATCTATCTATCTATCTATCTATCTATCTATCTATTTCAGTCTGATCCATATCTATCTATCTATCTATCTATCTATCTATCTATCTATCTATTTCAGTCTGATCCATATCTATCTATCTATCTATCTATCTATCTATCTATCTATCTATCTATCTATCAAGGTCCATATCTATCTATCTATCTATCTATCTATCTATCTATCTATCTATCTATCTATCTATCTATCTATCTATCTCAGCCTGTTCATATCTATCTATCTATCTATCTATCTATCTATCTATCTATCTATCTATCTATCTATCTACGGAAAAATTAACCAAAAGATATAATGGCCACAGATATTATATTCGCAATAACGTCACATCAACAGAAATTGGGAAGCATTTTATCACAAAAGCCAGTAACACAACAAACTTAAGGTACACATTAAAACTATATCCAGAATCCTTTCATTCGTTAAAATTAATAACTAATAACGTCCAACTTTGGGATCTAAACTTATTTATAAATGGAACTTTGTCAGTGTGTGTGTGTGTGCCCGTTACATATAGACTCCGAAACGGCTGAACCGATTTACTTGAAAATTTACACAGTTGTACTATAAGCGTCTGCGAGTGTTCTTAGCTAGGTTTTGTGTCGAGGTACCCCCGATAAATATCGAAAATCGATAATCGAAAAAATCGGGTGATAGAAGGAGTGGTCCGATTTTAATCAAATTTGATGCACTCATAGACAAAGACATAAGAAACGATATTCAGAAGTTTCAAGATTGCAGTTCTTACAATAGTGCAGCAAATCGATAATATATATATATATATATAAGGCAAGATGTTTGTGTGTGTGTGTCTGTTTATCTGTCTGTCTGTCCTTTATACAAATCCACAATTTTTATCCGATTCTCACCAAACTTCACACAAATATTCTTTAGGCTTCTAGTCAGGTCAGGACTTATTTTTTCCAATTTCTCCCCGATATTGGAACTCGATATCTAATCAGGTCTGATCAAGATCAGGATTTCAGCCCTTTTATCGTGGTTCTTGCTGCAGAATCTGCTCTAACCTGGTAAAATTATAGTTTTTAAATTTAAACATTAATAGATCTTCCCAGACGACTCATTTTACCCGATATCGGAAATCGATACCCCAGATATTGTTGTTTAGTCTTTCGTGCCAAAGTCCAAAGAGTCTGAGCTCCAGGACCATAGATTAGTTTTAAAGCTTTCATTACACCCGAGCAACGCCGGGCTATACTGCTAGTAATGAATAAATGACAGAAGGGTTCCATGAGATCTATACTAATCTGTTTTATTTATTTCTATAGTGACACCGGCTAAGTAATATGCCTAATTTGCATGAGTGCAAGAGTGAGACTAT
>JBBBDQ010001336.1:2347500-2367500 GCA_037127315.1 Ascarosepion bandense
GAGTATCGATTAAAATTAATGTTCAAACAAATAAATCATATATATATATATTGTGCATTTAGGCAGCGATCTCTCTGTCATGCTGGTTTCATTGATTGGTTCTTGATCCACCCAATTTCGTCAATAATTATATCGGCCACACGTCTGCAAAATTGACTCGAAGACTCACGTTGCATTTCTTAGAGCAGAGCTCAATTCGATCCCATTTAAACACACACGGAGACCTACCAAAGCCTATCCGGAACATACTCAATGACAACACTAATATCGTAGCATTATCTACATGCAAAAAAGTAGCAAAATTAATGGAAGTATTATTGATAAAAAGAAAAAAGCAACACTCAATAAAATCAACCGCGAACACACGAACAACGTGTTGACCGTGTTCAGAACATTCAACAGAAACTACTCTACAAACATACATAACACTTACACACATTCTGTTACAGGTAAAATAAAATCCATCTAAAGGTATAGCCGAAAGTGCTCGGAAAAACAAAATATTCGGACAATTTTTATATAGTTTATGTCCTGAAAAAAAAAAGTCATAAAACAACATGAAAAATTGCCTAAAATTTTAACCATTATACCTTATCTGTCATTTTTAATTAAACCTATATATATATATATATATATATATATATATATATATATATATCTTTTGTTGATCCTGACGAGCCGTTGTGCGAAACCGCGGTAGGTCTTGGCGATCTTGCGATTTTTTCTCGTATATATATATATATATATATATATATATATATATATATATATATATACTAGCAGTATAGCCCGGCGTTGCTCGGGTGTAATGAAAGCTTAATAAAAATCAATCCATGCTTAAAATCAAAACTAATCCATGGTCCTGGAACTCAGACTCTTTGGACTTTGGCACGAAAGACTAAAAAGCAATAGTTGTTTCCAGTTAAAGCAAAACCGTAGACTGAAAGAAAAATGAATGGATGTAAGTCAAATTTTGATTTTCTGGTATCGATATGAAATAAGTTTTTTTCGTCGTAAACTGAATTTTGGTCGTCTGAGTAAATGGTAGCATGGCTGAGACTAAGAATTACAATTATACCTACTTAGAGCCAAACCCGAGGCAAAAACCAAAATAAAAGGGATGAAAAACTGATTTTGATCAGACCCGGTAGGATATCGGGGTATCGATTTCCAATATCGGAGTCAAATAAGTCATCCAAGGATAGAACTGCAACCTTGAAACTTCTGAATATCGTTTCTTATGTCTTTGTTTATGAGCGTATCAAATTTGATTAAAATCGGACCACTCCTTCTATAACCCGATTTTTTTCGATTATCGATTTTCGATATTTATCGGTGGTACCTCGACACAAAACCTAGCTAAGAACACTCGCAGACGCTTATAGTACAACTGTGTAAATTTTCAAGTAAATCGGTTCAGCCGCTTCGGAGTCTATAGTTGACGGGCACACACACACACACGCACAGACACACACACACAAAGTTCCATTTATAAATAAGTTTATACACACATGCAAAAGAAGATTAACAAATAATGAAGGCATTACTAATAAAATGAGAAATCCTACACTTAATAACAAGGAACATGGTAGCAATGTGTATGTTGTTATACATATGCGTAAACTTTACACATGTTTATTTATAAGTAAAACAAAAGTAATTCTTGATAATGGCTAAAAAGTATAGCCGAAAACTATAAGTACAAGAGCTTTGGACAATTCTTACATTTTGAGTTCCGAAAAGAAAAAAATTATACAAACACATGAAATAAAAAAACTTAATAATACATTGTCTGTCAGCTACCCAATTACACAAAATATGTATGCTTATATATATATATGTATATTACTTAAACGTTATTTGTAGTGGATACTCGTATGTGAGTAGACGCGCCGATTGTTTATTGAACAGTATATTTATTTATTTTCCTCTCTCGTTATGAAAATTAAAGGAAAAACATGCGTTTTCCGACAGGAATTGAAACTACGTTCCCCTGAAGAAAAACTTTTATTAGAGATCTGACCTCTCAGCTTTAGAGCGAGTCGATGTCCAAACACAGCTTTTTTTTTTTTTTTTTTTTTAATTCAGCTCTTGAAATCGACATGTCTGCTCAGTATTGTAAACAAAGCAATTTCTAAAGAAAACGGTTGATTTTTTTAATATTTATTAATCCGACATTCGGGCAGGTATATATCTGTAACTATACGGAAGATTCTTAGATATGTCATAGTTCATATCATTTTGATTTTACGGTCCATAATTAGCGGTCACTAGAAACGGTTTTGGCGACAAGGGTTTTTTGTACTCTAGTCTTTCTGCGTGTTTCGGAATGATTAAATATACACACCTGTTTATTTGTATCCGCATTTGAACAATTTTTAATATCAAGTTCACATCTTTCCGCCCGTGTTGGCTATGTTCGTTGGCTACTTGTTAATTCAGGGCGGCAAATTCAAATCTAAATTGTCTGACCATTTAAAATCCTGTAAAGTAAATATATCCAGTTTGAAATAAAATACAACTTTAAAAGGTCGCACATTTCAGTTTATACAGTGTAACCCTGATATAAAAGAGTTGCCGGGACCGGATAAAAGTTATCTTATATCCGGGTTTGGCTTATTTTACAGTTTAACCCGGATATAAGATACATTCTCTGGTCCCAAATTAGAGCCTGTGGTAATGTATATAAAATAGACCAAACCCTGATATAAGAGAACTCTTATCCGGTTCCCGGCAACTCCCTTAACGCAGGCTCTAATTTGGGCCAAAAAAATATCGCTCTTATATCCGGGTCTCTTATATCCGGGGTATCAGAAACTAGCCACCGCGATGATTCAAATTGTGTGTAGGTACGTTTGCTAATTCGCTTATTTTCTTTCATCTCGTGGAGACCTAGAAATATATTTCTACAAAATTAAAAAAACAACGAAAACTTTTAAACGATAATTTTATGATCGAATAACTTGCAAAAATTTTATAAAATATAATTTTCTTATTTTATTTTAGTGTTCAAAATATTAAATATATTTTCAGTTTTAAATTTTTATTGCTCTGACCAGGGTAGTGACAGAGTGGGTGGGGCATGTTTTATTCCAAAGTCTTATTTCAAACTTGGTAAATCTTACGGCCATATGACGTCGAAACAACGGTTCCTATCCTAACTTAAGCGAGGTCGAGCCTGGTCAGTACCGAGATGGGTCCCCGCTTGGGAATACAAGGTGTTGTAATTTTGGGTGTGCGGGTGGTGTAATGAATAATGACCGGCAATTGGGAAATTTGAGAACCGAGTTCCAATTCCGATGGCTTCGTAATATTATTCACTTACGTGTGAATTCAAGTGGAATGACTATATAGAATCCATAGCTAAATCCACTGCTAAGAAAGTCGGTTTTCTGTTTAGGGCCGGGAAGTTTTTTCCACCTGAAACAATTCTGCACATATATAAATCTACCATCCGCCCGTGCATTGAATATTGCTGCCATATCTGATCGGGTACTCCTGCTATCCACGTAGGTGTCCTTGACAAAATCCAACGGAGAATCTGTAATGTGATCGATCCCGACTTGGCAGCTCGGATACAGTCACTTTCTCACCGGAAGCAATGTGGCTTCCCTGTGTCTCTTCTACAAATACTTTCACGGTTTCTGCTCCGATGAACTTAGCTCACTGGTACCCCCTATATACAAATTTACTCGAGTAAAAAAATTAGCAACTAGGTCCCACCTTTTTACTGTGAAACCAATAAATTGTAAATGCAAATTCTACTCCAGTAGCTTCTTTTCTCACACTTCCCGCCTGTGGAATTCCCTTCCATTTACTTGCTTTCCCGATAGCTATAAACTCGAAGAATTTAAATGTAAAGTCACTAGTCATATCCTATCTCACTAACCTTCATCCTGTCTTTCATGCTCCTTTCTCCGTCCACTCCACTCTCATCAGTATTCTCATCTTTCTCCTACCCACTTCCTTACACCCCCTATAACCAGTTACTGTCTCTCATAAATTTCCTCCTATGTAGCCCCCTGCAAAACAGTGGCAGTAAAATGCTTTGCTTGGGGCGATATGATTATAAAAAAAATTCTATACTATTATAATATGTTTATAAAGTGGGGGATCAATTCTACATTAGAATTATTATATAAACTGATCCCTCACTTTATGTCCACATTCATCCTTCTCTTACCCATTTCCTGACACCCCCTATAACCAGTCACTGTTTCTCATAACTTTCGTCCTATATAACCCCCTGCAAAACAGTGGCAATAAAATGCCTTGCTTGGGGCGATGATTATAAAAAAAAATACCCATGGGAAAGGTATGAATCCACCTCATCTCCTACATCTATGTGTTAATTTGTAAGACTAGTTTCACTAAAATTATTATTATTTTCCCAAAAAGATATTCTTATAATCTAAAAATATTTCCTGGCTTAAAATAACCTGCAAAGGGTTGATAAGCGTAAAAAATGAATCAATTGAACTTGATCAAATTGTGTGTTTGTGTAGTTGCGTATATTTGAGCAAATATTTGCAACTCAAGCACATGTAAATGAACTGTAAATGCATCTCGGTGTTGAACTAATGATTATGTCAATATATTTCTCTGTTGGTATTGTAGTTCTATATATTGTATATATATATATATATATATATATATATATATAGTGCCATGCTTAGCAATATCGCCCCCACCCCGCACAATGCGCCTTGCGGCCCCTCTAGCCGTAAAATGCAACATGCGCCCCCCATCCCGAACATACTGAACCCACAATAAATGGTACTTTAAAATAAATAACATACTCTCAGAACGCAGATATTCCGTGATCACGAAAAAACGGAAGAAATCATTGAATTGGCGCTTTGAAGTTATACATTACGAACGTTTTCACAACTTTTAGCTACTTTTTATGTATGTTGAAACAGATATCTATAATCTATTTCTCTCACAAGTTCATTTTTTTTAAAATTACAAATGATTTGCGGCCTCTTCAGGGGCCCGGAAGGATTCTATCAAAGATTATATATATATATTTACGCTCTCACACCCTGATTGAGCACTCTGGAAGAATGGGAGGCTTTGAAAAACAGTAGCTACTCTGGCATGTACGCATCGCTCATTCAGTAAAATGAATTAGAGCGGGCTAGCTATTGGGCACGTATAATGATAATATACGCGCTAAGGGGTCTGCCTTCTTCCACCGAACGCCCATAGCCCAGAGGTAGAATCGCCGACTGACGCCAATTCGTTCGGGTTTCAATCCTGGGTTAAAAAGCAATCGGAGTCTAACCGTACTGATGAGCTGTGATACAGCGAAACAGATCTGCCTGCGGATGACTATATATTTAAAGAGAGAGAAAGCAAGACGGGTTTAATAGATGTCTGCTTCAACATACAAGTATGATAATAATTTTACAATTTATCATAATAATTATTTTGTTATTTTTTTTCATTACAATAGATCTGCGGAGCCAAGAAGCCTTGCGACTTCCTGGGGCCTTTCGGCCCCTAGGGAACTTGCGCTACCCGCAATTGTCTGCGTGGGCCCTAAGCAGGGCCCTGTCTATATACAGGAGTCATGAAAATAACTTTAAAAAGTCGACGTACTCTTTTCCTGTTACCCAAGGTTTGTTGCCAGATGTAAAAAGAAAATTAGTCCTAGGTTGACAGGCATCTATTTCAGTTTCATTCAACTTATGTTCTAGTCCTGGGTATGACCCTAAACTGCATCCGGCAACAAGGCCCCTGATTTGGAGATTGTGAGGAGCCGGAACCACCTCTTAATTGCTGTTGTTCCCAGGTCCGCCCTGACCCGGAGTGGTAGCACCTGTTAGAGTCCCAGATATGGGCAAATAGTTAGCCCCCAAACTGGGGTCAAAACAAAGTATAAAAATAGACTTTTATAGAAAAATACACAGTTTTGAATGAAAAATATTACCAACAATATACTTTTGAAGAAAAAATATTACCGTAACACATTTTTGAAGGAAAAAAATTATTGCCATAATACATTTTTGAATGAAAAAAAATTATTGCCATAATACATTTTTGAATGAAAAAGAATTATTGCCATAATACATTTTTGAATGAAAAAAATTATTGCCATAATACATTTTTGAATGAAAAAAAATTATTGCCATAATACATTTTTGAATGAAAAAAAATTATTGCCATAATACATTTTTGAAGGAAAAAAAAATATGACCAGCAATACATTTTGAATACAAATTTAGAAGACATTTTCAGTTTCTAAAATAAAAAACATTTAATCAAAATCTTACTAAATCAACCTTCTCACTATAACGGAACATTTAAAAAATACCTTAAAATCCTACCTTTTTGGAATTAAATAACCCACAGAGGTTGATATGCTGTTAAACAAAACTCAAACTCAAACTTATGTACTATGTACTCTTACGCAAGGATGTGCGTTGTGGTACAGTGCATATCGGCTCAGAACGGGGAGCCGAGTTCGAATTCCAGCTGAATCCATTGTATTCACTTACGCGCAAATACCCTTGGGAAAGGTATTAATCCGTCTCTTCCTTCCAGTTATGGGTTAAATAGCAGGACAGATTGGGTTCTATAGCCTTGGTCGGCAACCAGTCTACCGCAGAAAGCAATGGCAACCTACTGCGGGATAATCTTCTGCCCAGTCAGGCATGTCTCTTTCGAGACATGATCGCCCAAGCGTGTATCAAGTATGGCACTTAACTGACTGACTCTTCACATGTGCGTGTATATTTTAATTCAAAACAAAAATATTTGGACAAAATCTTTTTTAAATATTTTAAAATAATTCTATTTATTACCGAATAATTTCCGAAAACTTGTAATTATTTTTCTTTTTTCTTTTTTTAGTTTAAAAAATTCAGTTTTTTTAATTTCTTGTCTCCAACGTTATTATTTTTTTATTTTTTTTTTATTTTTACTGTAAGGTTCATCCTGGACAAGGCCCGAGAACTACTCGAGGTAGAGAGTTAAGTTAAGAGAAAGATTATATGGGTAGGAGAGGGAAGATAACGGTTAACCCTACACTTGAACAGGTTAAGTTTGTATTGATCGATGAAACATCCTCTTTTCCGCAAAGCACTGGGTTGCGGGAAAAAAGTTCTTCGGGCGACAGTCACTTCTCTATTTCAATTTCCAGGTCTTTATACTGTGATAGGTTAATATTTCAACAATTTTATGTGGGGGCTCAGTTTTTCATACAACGTTATAGTAAATTGATCCTCCATTTTGGAGTCACTCGCCGGTACGACATTACCACCGCCTGTAAATTTGTTGATTATCGTTTTTTTTTTTTTACTTTTTTCAATGCAATCTTATCGATTAAACCCTAATCTTTCCGATCGATCAGAAAATTTGTAAAAATTTCAACATTCAAACAATTTTAGCAGGGGCTCGATTTTTCATACAACCTTATAGTAAATCGATCCTGTGCAATTAACTTTTCTGCTTGCGCAACTACTGAATCCTTTGCGAAATTTCTTAATAAAGCTTTCCGAGTTTCCGCGGAAGATGCCATCACATCCTTCTGCTAATACGATCACCCAATCCCTGTTACAGACACCTACTCAGGCATATTTTTATTCAACATCCACCGAGTCCACTTGCGAAATTATGCCGAACTGACCTAAGCTACAGTTTCTAGAATAGAGTAAATATTCTGGCGTAATCAACATCAAATAAGTTCGAAGCCTGTTTTTGTCGAACAAGATTTCGCGAATATTCAAGCCGGTAGACGAAAATAAGACTATTTAAAATCTTTAACAGCCAAGCATTTCATATAATTCATGCATCTACGTGAGCACATATCTTCACGTGTTCATGTTGCTTACATTATTACTGCTTTTGAATTTAAAAAGTCTTCAAAACGTTTATTTATTTTCTTTTAAAATGTTGTAACACTTTCCCTGCTACAAGGCAATATTTGATTTTTAAACTGTAATATAGTCCCTGATGATGAACGATGACGTTCGTAAGTACTAGGACAACTTTTGGACATTTTTTTTTTTTACAAATATAATCCGTAAATAAAAAGTCTAATCAGAAAATAGGAAAAAATTCAAACGAATATATTTATCGGAAAGAGAAATCGGTGAGCCGAGTTCGAATTCCAGTTGAATACCCTGCATTCACTTAAGCACTGGTACCCTTGGGAAAAAGGTATTAATCCGTCCCTTCCCTACTGTTATGGGTTAAATAACAAGGGTAGAACTTGGGGATCCTGCCTTTAAAAAAAACAAATCCCAATGAATCTTGATGCTCGAAAAGAAAAAAAGTATTACTAGACATAAAAACAACAATAAATTGTTGAAAGAAAAAGTATTACCAGCAATAAATAAATAAAAATGTAGTTGGCAATAAATGACCCGCCGAGGTGTTGATGTGCCATAAAAACCAACCAACCAACCAACCAACCAACCAACCAACCAACCAACCAACCAACATTTATAAAAGCCTACTGTTTGTCCATGATTGCAACATTGCTGCCTCATATGATTTTGTGCTGTTCATATTTATCTAGAAGTCTAAACTTATTTATAAATGGAACTTTGTCTATGTGTGTGTGTGTGTGTGTGTGTGTGTGTCCGTTACCTATAGACTCCGAAACTGCTGAACCGATTTTCTTGAAAATTTACACAGTTGTACTATAAGCGTCTGTGAGTGTTCTTAGCTAGGTTTTGTGTCGAGGTACTCCCGATAAATATCGAACATCGATAATCGAAAAAATCAGGTTATAGAAGGAGTGGTCCGATTTTAATCAAATTTGATACACTCATAGACAAAGGCATAAGAAACGATATTTGGAAGTTTCAAGGTTGCAGTTCGTATAATAGAGTAGAAAATCGAGGCAAGATATTTGTGTGTGTGTCTGTTTATCTGCCTGTATATCTGAATTTTTATCAACCCTTTTATTTTAGTTTTTGTTTCGGGTTTGGCTCTAAGTAGCTATAATTGTAGTTCTTAGTCTCAGCCATGATTATATTTACTCAGACGACTTATTTAGTCTTCAATATTCAGTTTACGACGAAAAAATCTTTTTTAATATCGATACCAGGAAATCAAAATTTGACTCAAATCCATTCATTTTTCTTTCAGTCTACGGTTTTGCTTTAACTGGAAACAGCTATTGCTTTTTAGTCTTTCGTGTCAACGTTCAAATAGTCTGAGCTCCAGGACCATGGATTCGTCTTAAAGCTTTCATTACACCCGAGCAACGCTGGGCTATACTGCTAGCCCTTGATAATATCCAAAGAATAATAATAATAAAAAAATTATTGTCTCAGTTTGGGGGTCTCTGCTTCATTAAATTTCCGACGGCCGTAAGGTTGCCACCCTGTGAATTTTCTAGTAATATTTTAATAGTAATTTTTGAGCTCTTCCCTATGGTACGTAGACTTTTTAAATTTCTAGGCAATACCCGGCTTGTGTCGAGATCTCATCAATTAAGAGTTGAGTTAGATGTAATCGTAAATTCTATTATTGTCGAACTTCTTGCTTGTGGAACTCTCTTCCGGCTCCATTCTTTCTAGCAAATTTCATCTTCAAAAATATGAATGCAAAGTCAATCGCCAACTACGGTCCTCCTGAATAATCTTCATTTATTATTTTAACCCTATTATTGAGTATTCTATAAATTAAATGAACTTTAAAATCGGAATTAATGAATTAGTTTTAGGTTTGAGGGTAAACCTAAAGGAAAAATATTTGGGCAACACAGTGGATTTCGAAGAATCGACTAAAACTTGAAGTTTGCGTAGCTTTATACTAATTTAAAAGTTACTTTCTTTTATTGAACATTTATATTTAGTAGTAGTAGTAATGATAATAATAACAACAACAAAGAAATAACCCCATTACCAGGGCCAGATTTAGACTTTAAGAGGCTCCTGAGCTAACAGAAGTTGGGATCCGCTTCATTACGTATCTAAAGAGCCCACTTCAACTAGAGGGTCCCAAATACTCTTAATTGTTTCAAATTTGTTCAAAAGGAGCCCCATTAAATCGGAAAATAAACAAATCTCTTCTGTTCTTATATGTTTATTTTATTTTTAGTCATTAAGGGCTCAAGCCTAGAGGGCCCTTAGAGACCCCTTAAGCTTAGAGGCTCCTCTAAAATCATACCCCTTCCCAGCTTGCTGTCCATACTAGCCCATATATAGATCCGACACTGTCCATTACTGTATAAATTTTTTTTATGGTATATCAACCTTTCACTTTCAACAATTTATTGTTGTTTTTATATAAGTTTTGTGTCTAGTAATACTTTTTTTCTTTTCGAGTATCAAAATTCATTGGGATTTGTTTTTAAGGGCAGAGGTCCCCAAGTCCTACGCTGTTATTTAACCCATAACTGGAGAGAAGGGACGGTTTAATACCTTTCCCAAGGGTACCAGTGCTTAAGTGAATGCAGGGTATTCAACTAGAATTCGAACTCGGCTTACCGATTTCCACTGCACCACAACGCAAATCCGTCACTAAACGCTTACAGTACCTGGTATTTCCAAGCGGTCACCCATTTAAGTACTGACCAGGCTCAACGTTGCTTAACTTCGCTGATCGAGCGAGAACCGGTGTATTCAACATGATATAGCCGTAAGCCTTTCTATATATGTAAAATTCATTCTGGAGAGATAAAATTTCTCTAGCACGATAGAGAAACAACTTTCTTATCAGTTGATATAGCAATGGATTTAAATATTAGTATTAAAATATATCAGGAATAAATAGGGGCGTGAACATAGAAATGTGAAGTTTTTTTTATATTTGTGTAGAAAATCAGACAGTTGTATGCGGCGATTGACTGGCCAGGGGGTCAGTTTGCTTGATTGCAAGTCAGTACCTGATGGAGTGCCCCCTCTCTATCAAACAAAAGGGCAGTAAAGAAACAAACAACTGTTTTAGTAATAAAAAGAAATAATACAGTTATCTTCACGATATCAGTTACTCAATTCTGATGTGAGAGGACATTTTCGAAGCTAGAGTTCATAAAAACAAGGTTAAGAAATTCGCTGTCTGAGGAGAATTTAAAATCATACATGTTCCTATCCACTGAAAAGGAATTCTTGGAGGAAATGGATGCAGAATCAATTATTGGTAGATTCGAAAAATCATCTGGTGAACAAAAACAATTGTTCTTAATATAAAGACTTGCATGAAGCGCTCTATTGTATCATTGAAGTATTTGTCAATGCGTAAATTGTGCAGTAAACTATTTTAACTATCAATAAATTAGAATTTTAAAAATATATTTAAAAATTAAATTTTAATATTTTAGTATTTGTCTATATTTTTTAGAGATGAGGTAGTATTTACAGTATTTATATTATTCGGACTATTGTCCTCATCTTTGTTGCCATTTGTACGACGTTTAATAATAGATCATTCTATTTGTCTATATTTCTGAGATGAGGAAGTATTTACAGTATTTACATTATTCAGACTATTGTCCTCATCTTGGTTGTCATTTGTACGAAGTTTAATAATAGATCATTCTATTTGTCTATATTTCTGAGATGAGGTAATATTTACAGAATTTACATTATTTGGACTGTTGTCCTCATCTTTGTTGCCATTTGTACGACGTTTCGGCCGTTACAGTGATTCTAATGAAGGGGTTCGGTTCGAATTTCCTAGCATTTGAAGAAGGCCGGAGCGTACAACAGCCGAAACGTCATACAAATGGAAATAAAGATGAGGACAATAATCTGAATAATGTAAATACTTTAATATTTTGTATTTACATTTGGTATCTACTACCAGTAATATGTACAATACAAGTACACCACAATTACTAAGAAATACACAAGTTTTTTTTTCATAAAAGAATTAATTTTGCCATATGTAGATATTTTAAAAAATTTTACGTACTTGTTATGAAAATTAAATGATAGCTAAATTGTAATTGTCTCCTTTGATTCCTGGCAAGCAATATTTTTTTTTTATCAAAACACAAATATATACGCATATACATTTTCTCAGTGAGAGGTTGTCTCAAACATACGGGTGTAAATAACAAAATAACAGTATAAAGATCATATTGCGCCAAATCTCGACGTGATAAAGATTGGCTTGCTTTAGAAAGTCAGGATTCGATATCTCGTCTTTTTTTTTTTTTAATCATATCACCCCAAGCAAGGCGGTAACGCCACTGATGTGCAGGGGGCTACATATGAGTGAGAAGATTAGAAAAGAGAAAAACCGGAAACCGCATCCTAAACAGGAAACAAGGGATGAACCTCTTCACCTGTTCAATAGATGTGGGTGGAGTGTGAACCGGACGATAGTTTAGTCTGTCTACTCCAATTCTATCTGGTCTTGAACCTCGACATTACTAACAACGGAAAATATCTTAGACTAGCATGTGCATATATGATTGGTGTTGATGTTGTGTGAGTGTGTATGCGTGTGGCAACATTTTTAATGCCATGTTCCTTCACGACGTAGGGGATGATGGCTCCCCACACATTCTTTTTACTTCATTATCCATGAATTGTTTTTATTTCGTATCGAAGTAGTTTCCGGTTGCTTTCTCAACGGTTTGAATTTAGACTAATATTTCTTGTAGACTGGCTGCCAACCAAGCTGAGAAACACCAGGTTAGCGTATTATTTAATCCATTAAAAAAAACCTCTGTGTGGCTACATTTGCGAACGTCCAAATCTCATCTATCTATCTATCTATCTATCTATCTATCTATCTATCTATCTATCTATCTATCTATCTATCTCAGCCTGTTCATATCTATCTATCTATCTATCTATCTATCTATCTATCTATCTATCTATCTATCTACCTTGTCTATCTATCTATCTATCTATCTATCTATCTATCTATCTATCTATCTATCTATCTAATATTATTGTGCAAATACGAGAGTCTTTCCTTCAATGTCCAACTTTAGACTTCTACCGTACCAAGGTTGTCCTGTGGTTTAAATCACTAGTGTCACATGTACGAGCTTCACTCAGTTTTTACGTCAAACCAAATGGAACTGAGTAAATACATACATATATACATATATAAATATGCATGTGTATGTGTGTGTGTGTACGTGTGTGTTGGCCTGTGTGTGCGTAGATAGATAGATAGATAGATAGATAGATAGATAGATAGATAGATAGATAGATAGATCATGAGTGAGTGCTGTATAATACTCGACCCGATGAAAGAGGCCGTTCTCCCCCGCTCCAAATTATTTAGTTTTCGGAAAAGATCGGACCGAGAACTTATCATCATCGAAAAATGTACCGATTAAAATACATGCATTCATACATACATGCATGTACACACACACACACACACACACACACACACACACACACACACACACACACACACACACACGTATATATACTGTGTATGAACACGGTCACAATGCGTTGACTGTGTTCGGGAAATAAAACATTCCTGTAACTTTAGAAATATACATAAAAAGACCACATATTGAATTGAAAGTGAAAAAAATAAGAATAGTTCTTGATAATAGTTAAAAGATTAGACAGAAGTACTCGGGTATGTAGAACTTTTGGTTAGTTTTTATATATTTTGTGTCCAAAAACGAAAACACTTTACCAACACAAGAAAAAATGGAAGAAAAACATTTTCACTGTACACTGTGTGTCGACTTTGACAAAACACATACACACAACAACACACACACACACATACATACATACATACATACATACATACATATATATATATATATATATATATATATATATATATATATATATATATACACAGGTGAAAAGGATCCAGTGTTTTACGATTTTGAGTCCCCTGGCATTTATTTTTTTATATAAACAGTGCTCAATACAATAAATATTGTAGAGCTTAATATAATCATATAATCATGAATTAAATGTACTTTACGACACGAAAATTTCTGTTTCGAGATTGAATCTCGTCATCAGGTAATGGTGGATTTTGGTTGTAAAAATTATTCATATCTAAAAACCAACGTCCAACATTGCTTGATAACGAGATTCTATCTCGAAACATAGAAATTTCCGTGTCGCACTGTACATTTAATTCATTATAATATTATATATATATATATATATATATATATATATATATATATATATATATATATATATAATTGTTATTCAGTTTTGGGGTCATAATTAAATTAGACCAGTGCACTGTTGCATTAAAAATTGATTAATACATATATATTGTAGAGCTTTTGAATATTTTTCGTTTGGAAACGAGTTATTTCCGCAACCTAGGTTTCAACCTTTCGGTATCTTCAAGCGATTTATAATGACTGATTTTCTAACATTTTCAAAGTACAACAAGGATTTTACAAATTCGCGATTAGAAGTTTTAAACAACCGAAAATTTCAAAATTAGGGAGTAGTTACTTAAGTAGCTTAAACTGTTTCATTCAAGTTTGGACGATCCTAGGATGTATTTTTTATGTGATTACAACTTGACATTATTTCTGATCTTCATTTGGTAATTTTATATGTATGTATGTATGTATGTATGTATGTATGTATGTATGTATGTATGAGTGCGTGTGTAAAAATATATCTATGAAAGAACAGTATGAATGAATACACAAAGAAAACTTATCATAACTAGGTATCTTGGATTAGATAAGTTTTTGCTTAATTCTTATATATATATATATATATATATTCAAATGAATGATAAAGAAATTGTTAACTACATGATGAAACATTGTTCTTTCAATGTCAAAACAAAATATATATATATATATATATTCAAATGAATGATAAAGAAATTGTTAACTACATGATGAAACATTGTTCTTTCAATGTCAAAACAAAATGTACAATTTTGTAGTAGTTTATACATATTCTAACGTAATAATTACTAACACACACACACACACACACACACATACATATAGGTGTGAGTTTGTAACCCTGGGTTTCACGCTCTGACGATCGCAAGAGCGTGAAACCCAGGGTTACGAACTCACACCTATCTATATGAACTTGTCTGCTCTATCACTGATATTGAGCGCTTTTAAATAAGTACCACGCATATATAATATGTAAACAATATAATATATATAACAAATTGCATATATATATATATATATATATATATTGATATTTATAATTATATACATACACTTTTCACACACACACACACACACACACACACACACATATATATATATATATATATATATATATATATATATATATATATATAAAAGGCAATAGGAAAACTGTTATAGTTGCCAACGCGTTTAATTCAATGTAGACTTTTTCAAGACAAAAAAACGAAATGAATTTATTTAAAATTAAATTAACTTATCTTAACAAAACAAAATGTCCTTAGCAACTAAAAGAATTTAAAGAACGCTATTTTTATACTATTATATTTTTAAATTCTTTCGGTTGCTAAGGAAATTTTGTTTTGTTATTTAGTTGCATTGTTTTAATGAATTAATTTCGTTTTTTGCCTTTAAAAAGTCCACATTGGATGAAACGCGTTGGTAAACAAATGCAGTTTTCCTATTGTCTTTTACATTTATAAATATTGTCTTTTCTACAGGTTAACAGGAGATTTTTTGTATATATATATATATATATATATGGTGTGATGTCACGACATTAAATTATTAATTTCGCACATGTGCGTTGTTTGTTTTTATTTTGTCGACTGCACAGCATAGTAGGGTCGGTTGGGCACCGCCTGCAAGACAAAGAGTACCACGAAGCAATTTACTCTGCCATAAATTTGAAACCGGCATACTCTACTGCTTGGCATTCGCGCCCGAAGCCCAATATAAACCTTTCAGTGTGTTTGGATGTCAATTTGGGATCAGTGCAGATTCGTAAAAAGTTGGATGAATCTAATAGTGATGACAAAGGTGTTTGGTGTAATCACTAATGATGGCGACCTTATGCTTCTATTCATCTCCCCACAAGGCTTCAGTCTAAATACGCAGTTATACATTAAATACCTTAAGGAGGTAGTCCTACCCCGAGTCAAGATGGTGGCTACTGGAACCATACCACACAAGCAGGAAATACGCTTGGGCGATCATGTCTCGAAAGAGACATGACTGACTGGGCAGAAGATTATCCCGCAGTAGGTTGCCATTGCTTTCTGCGGTAGACTGGTTGCTGACCAAGGCTATAGAACCCAATCTGTCCTGCTATTTAGCTCATAACTGGAGGGAAGAGACGGATTAATACCTTTCCCAAGGGTATTTGCGCGTAAGTGAATGCAATGAATTCAACTGGAATTCGAACTCGGCTCTCCGATTTCTTGTTCCGAGCCGATATCCACTGGACCACCACGAGTGGGGCGCAGGTGACCAAAAAAGAAAAACTACTTGTAACACCAAAGATGAATTGGAGGAAAAAATTATGACAACATCCACCAACTTAAACAAAGAGACCGTCCAGAAACGTTTTTTTTTTTTATAATCGTGTCGCCCCAAGCAAGGCATTTTACTGCCACTGTTGAGCAGGGGTTACATAGGAGGTAAATTATGAGAAAGAGTGACAAGTTACAGGGGGTGCCTGGAAGAGGGTATGAGAAGGATGATTGCAGAAAGTGAGGGATCAGTTTATATATTGAGTGTAATTTAGAATTGATCCCCACTTTATATCCACATTATAATAGTATAGAATTTTTTTTCATAATCATCTCACCCCAAGCAAGGCATTTTACTGCCACTGTTGAGCAAGGGTTTACATAGGAGGTAAGTTATGAGAAAGAGTGACAGGTTACAGGGGGGGTCAGGAAGAGGATAGGAGGGGAGATTCCGAAGTCGTCTGAAGGCTGTGGGTACCCGGTAAAGCCAATGGCGATTTTATTGAATAAATTAACTCTTTAGTATTTCAAGATATTTTTGGTAATTTTAGTAAATCTGTTAAATTGTTATGTTAGCGTCATTTTCATTTTCTGCTTAATTTAGTCGACAAAATTTTAATGCACTCTGTGCCCCCCCCACACACAGACAAACACAAACACTCACACATATTATTATTATTATTATTATTATTATTCCAGTATTCTTAATGTTACTTTTTTTTTGCAGGAGATTGAGAGTAATAATTTTCAAGGATGTTATTTTCTCGATGTTTTTATTTTATACTTGATAAATGGCCTGTGAATCGGCTGAAAGCGCTTGGAAAGTTAAAACTGATGAAAGATTTTTTATATCCGTTATCTCCAGGAAAAAGAATACTGGAAAAATTAAATAAACAATTAATAAAACCTTCCTTATCGATCGTTTTTAACGATATCTGTTTTAAAAGAAAGATTTTTGTCTAAATAAACATTAATACACACATATATATATATATATATATATGTGTGTGTGTGTGTGTGTGTGTGTGTGTGTGTGTGTGTGTGTGTGTGTTTCCAAAAATTAAATGGATTTTTATTTTTCAATGTAGCATATTTTTAATTCCTCAATCATTCATAGTTCTAGTGGGTGGCCGTATTTGACGAGACGCCCCGTTTATTTCAAACAGTAAATATTTTGTCTACCGGCATATATATATATACGAGAAAAACTAATTAAAATGTTTTGACGAAGGGTAAAAATATCTTTAATAAGTTTCCTTGAGTACTTAAACCGTCCGACGAAATAAATACTGTTTAAAAATAAACGGGGCGTTTACACAAATACGGGTATCCACTAAAAAAATAATGTTTGTTAACTAAGTAATAATAAAAATTATATGTGCATGTATGTATTTTTGATAATGTCCATAGCTGATGTACTTTCTGCAATGATGTCTGCACGAATTTTGTTTACCGAAGCTTTGAGTCAAATTTCGTTTGATTTTCGGCTGGTCTAATCATTTACAAGTTAAAAATAGTTTACAGACGAAAAGAGAAGTAAAAAAAAAAAAATGGAGTGACACAGACGAGAAAAAACACGAAGAAAACAAATTTTTAAAAAAATCACGTAGACAAAAAAATAAATAAATAAATGCCGGCACAAAATACCTAAAGCTAGGAGAAGGGTTTTCCCACCTACATACACACCAGACAAGAGGACATTAAAATACGCTCAGGTAAAAAGCGTTCACTCCTGATCGGCCGACAGGTAGGTAGAAGAAAGAAAGGTAAGTATTCGGTAACGTTGAAAGAAAGAAAGAACAAGAGAAAGAAAGAACGAAAGAAAGAAAGATATATGAGAATGTGAATTTACAAGAAGAATATGAAATATCAACAACCACTAAATAAAAATGTACTTTAAGAATTTGACATTAAATAAAATCAAAACAGAAATCAGAGTTATATATAGGTTGTTCCATATATATTATTTTATTCATTTTGCCTTCTTGAAGAAGAAAATATATTTATTTTAAATTAATGATATATTTTTTACATTTTTTTAATAATAAAATTACCTTTGTCATACAAACGAGCCATTCAAATTAAAGAGAAAAAAAAAGAGAAAAAAAAGAAAAAGAAAACAAAAAAAAAAATAAAGAATCCGAGAATGTATTTTCAAACTAACGTTTACACAGGGAAGGTTTTGTTTGATTTTAGTACCCGAGGAAGAACTACAATAACTACTCGAAACGTCGTAAATCTTTAACGAAGTAAAAGCAAAATTGAAATGAAATTGAAACATAAAGAAATTAACTTGAACAGTGAATGGTTTTTTGTTTTCGTTTTTTTTTTTTGTTTTCGCTTTTTTTCTTTTTTTTTCTTTTTTGTTTTTTTTTTTTTTGCTAGATTTTTTTTTCTGGGATAGACAAGTAAACAAAAAGAAGAAATTCATTATCAACGTAATGTGCAAAAGTACAATTTGTTTTTCCTTAAAATTGTATATAAAAATAACTTCTTTATATATATATCTATATATATATATATATATATATATATATAAAGAAGTTATTTATATATATATATATATATATAAAGAAGTTATTATATGTGTGTGTGTGTGTGTGTGTGTGTGTGTGTGTGTGTGTGTATTATGCATACATACATACATGCATATATACATACATACATATTCAGTTTGTCATACAATTTCATTCACAATATATATGGACATTTAAATAATTTATTTTTATTTACATCTGAAGTTAATTCACAATCGGCAAATCAGTTAAGGCTGGGACAAACAAGTTAAAAAAAACGTTATCAACAAAATCTGAAAAAGTACAATTTGTTTTCCCTGTGAAATTGTATGTAAAAATGATTTTATATATATATATATATATATAAGAAAGTTAAAGAACAGAATGTGTGTGCGTGTGAGTGCGTGTGTGTATGTATGCATTCACTTTGTCATCCAATTTTACAATATATATGTACACAAATTCTTTTTTTTTTTTACTTACATCTGAAGTTAATTCACAGTTTGCAGGTCGGTTATGGCTACTGACCGCTGATATCCAAGTCATATCCAGGTAGAGAAGTAATACAATGGCCAACGACGCATATAACATGTTTGTCTAAATAAAGCCATCGGCGCAGCCTCGGGTAAAGACCGAGGGACGGCGGAAAGAGGTGTACTGGCTTTCTCGGCCTCAGACCACCCTCCTACTCTTCCTCCTTCTCCTCCTCCACCTAAAGTCAGCCGCCGCCACCATCGCTACCACCACCATCACCACCGCCGCCGCCGCCGCCGCCGCCGAATCTTCCGTCGAGTCAGTTCTTTCTTTACTTCACCTTCTCTGGGTTTGTCAGTCTTGCTTGCTTTTGCTGTCGTCGTGGTAGAGAGAGGTTGGCGATGAAAAAAAAGCAATACAAATTTTCCCCGAATTCTCCTGTCTTTTCTACTGAGAAACGTGAACGCGGGAGAGAGCCAGAGAGAGAGCCAGAGAGAGAGAGAGAGAGACAGACAGACAGACAGACAGACAGACAGAGAGAGAACGCGCGCGATTTGCAATTGTGAATCCCTATGGCTAGTTGCCTGCATCGAGAGGTGTGTATAAATTGCATTGCCATATATATATATATATATATATATATATATATATATATATATATATATATATATATATATTGCTAGCTAGCTAGCT
>JBBBDQ010001336.1:2372500-2405000 GCA_037127315.1 Ascarosepion bandense
TAGATAGATAGATAGATAGATAGATAGATAGATAGATAGATAATGAACACGTTGCAATAGATAAATAGATAACAGACCTAGATAGATAGATAGATAGATAGATAGATTATGAATAGATTAGATGATAGATAGATAGATAGATAGATAGATAGATAGATAGATAGATAGATAGATAGATAGATAATGAACAGTCTGAGATAGATAGATAATGAACAGGCCGAGATAGATAGATAGATAGATAGATAGATAGATAGATAGATAGATAATGAACAGTCTGAGATAGATAGATAATGAACAGGCCGAGATGAGATAGATAGATAGATAGATAGATAGATAGATAGATAGATAGATAGATAGATAGATGGGAGAGGATAAATAAATAAACCTATTTACTCGTTTAACTATAAAACGCGTAGAATACAAGAAGGTCGTATACTTGAAACTAGAATTTTCTAAAAAAGTATGAACACTCAATGGATCGGCTTCAACTCCTTACACCGTGGAAGCAACTAGTGTTGTTGTATATGTGATGTGCAATCTTGGATGATTACGGGTGTAAATGTGGATTTACACACATAAGTTTCGTCTGTATACACATGCATGTGTATGGGTGCATGCAATTTGTGTCATTGAATATGTGAGCACTTGTGTGTGTCTTTCTACGTGTCTTTATCATCCGCACGTGTGTGTCTCTAATCTGGTTCTCTAGTCTGTTTTACTGAACCGTTCTTGTTATCTCTTTTCGGTTCTATATATGACTGTGTGTGTGTGTGTGTCTTTGACAAAGATTCGGAATAGTATTCCTTCTTTCTTTCCTTCTGTTTGAACCGATTAAATGACGTAATTGCAGAGTTGTACTTTTCTCTTCACCGAACTCCCCACAAAAAAAATATATATATATTTCAACTTTCTCTTCAGTCTTAGTTAAAAGAACGAAAAGAAATGAAGTCCTCCCACTTAGAATATCCTAGCCTGAATCGGCTAGGATCCGACAAATTTTTAAAAAATAAAAAAAAACAACAACAAAAAAAAACTTTCAGTTGCGTTCAATCCCATCACATACACCCACCCACCCACAAAACCAAAAAACACCCTCCCTCCAAGAACAACCTCCTTCCCGAAAAAAAACAACAAAAAAACGCTGTCATGAAAGAAGGACGTAGTGGGCCAACGCTGTTCCTTGCCGGCCTCATTAGCCCACCACAAGACTTCAACAACGGATTAACGAGTTTTTATCGATCGTCCGGTTTCCAACTCGCTTACATCTACAGAGCCTCTACCATACACAGGCACACAACAAAACAGCATCGCAAGAAACATTTTACGGGCCCTTTATGATAAAAAAGTAAGTAAATGGACAAAAGTGTGAGAAGGGAACATATAGTTCCACACACACACACACACACACACACACACACACACACACACAGATGGTAACCTGAAGATATAAGACGGGGGGGATGTGTAAAGTAAGGCATATGGGACGAGTAGCAAATAGCAAAAATTCAGTAGTTGAGGAACACGGTGTCTGGTGGTCTATCTCTTTTATATTTTTTTTCAATTCTCTTTCTTGTCTTTGATAGCGAAGCTAACCTTTTTCTTGCTTAACTTATCACTACTACTACTACTACTACTACTACTACTACTACTAGGAAAACGACGGCAAAGATTATGACTTGACAGCCTATCGGGGCTACACCTTTTGTGGTAAGAGAAAAGGAAAAAGAAATCAAAAATAGGGATAAAAATCTACAGGAGTTCCAATATATGAAGTGTTCCCTTCTGCTCTCTGTTAATATTTCTGGGGGCCTGTCGTCAGCCCTCATAGTTGAAGAGGGGAATACGTTTGTGGCCGAGGAACATCGGTGTTTTTTTGGGTTTTTTTAAAGTTTTAATTATTTATTTATTTTTATAATTCCGAAATTAGATTGTTCTAAAAATGTGAACAACTGGAAGAAAGAAGTGTGAAAAATAAAGTAAAAAAATAAAAAATGGTAGAACGTAAAGTAGAAATCAAATGAAAAAAAAATTAAATAATACATAAGAAAGAAAAAAAGAAAGAAAAAAGAAAGAAAGAAAGAATGAAAGAAAGTAAGAAAGAAGGCAAAAGAAATAAAGTAAGAAAGAATGAAAAAGAAAAGATAAAGAAAGAAAGAAAAAAGAAAGGAGGAAAGAAAGAAAAAAGTAAAAGAGAAAGGAAAAAGAAAGAATGTAGAAAGAAAGAAAAAAAGAAAGAAACAGAAAGAAGGAAAAAGAAAGAAAGGAAGACAGAAGAAAAAAGAAAAAAGAAAAGAAAGAAAGAAAAAGAAAGAAAGAAAGAAAAAGAAAGAACGAAAATAGAAAGAAAGAAGGAAAGAAAGAATGAAGGAAAAAAGAATGTAGAAAGACGGAAAAAGAAAGAAAGAAAGAAATAGGAAAAAGAAGGAAATAAAGTAAGAAGGAAAAAGAAAAGAAAAAGAAAGAAAAACACAGAATGTAAAAAAGAAAGGAAAAAGAAAGAAGGAAAACGAAACAAGGAAAAAGAAAGAAAGAAAGAAGGAAAAAGAAAAGAAAGAAAAAAATGTAAAAAGGAAAGAAAGAAAAAAGAAAAAGAAAGAAAGAAGGAGAAAGAAAGAAAGAACAAATAAGAAAGAAGGAAAGAAAGTAACAAAGAAGGAAAAAGAAAGAAGGACAAAGAAAGACAGAAGAAGAAAGAAGAAGGGGAAAGAAAGAAAGAAAGAAGGAAAAAGAAAGAATAGCAGAAGGAGAATAAAATCAGAAAAAAAAGAGAGAAGTAAATAAGTAAAAGAAATGCATAAGAAAAGAGAACAGTGAAAGAAAGGGAGAAAGAAAAGCGGAAATTATCTGAGAAAGAGGGAAAGAAATAAAAGAAATACGTAAAAAGAAGAATAAAGAAAGAAAAATGAAAAAAATAAATAAAGAATGGCAGAATCTAAAACAGAAATTGAAAGTGAAAAAGGAAAGAAAGAAGCAAAAGAAATCTTAAAAAAAAAAACTCGAGAAAGAATAAAAAGTGAGAAATATATGAGAAAACAGGAAATAAATAAAATAGAAAACATAACAAAAAGAGACTAAAAATGAAAGAAAGAAAGAAAGAAAGAAAGAAAAAATGAAAGAAAGAAAAAATGAAAGAACGAAAGAAAGAATGAAAGAAAGAAAGAAGGAAAGAAACAAAGAAAGAAACAAAGAAAAAGAGAAAGACAGAAAGAATGAAAGGAAGAAAGAACGAAAGAAAGAATGAAAGAAAGAAAGAAAGAAGGAAAGAAAGAAAGAACATGAAATAAGAAAAAAGAAGAAAAAGGAATGAATAAGATTTTAGGTGGAAGAAAGTCAAAAAGAAGGAATGAAAGAAGGATGAAAGAAAGAAAGAATGAAAGAATGAAAGAAAGAATGAAAGAAAGGATATCAAATAAGAAAAAAGAAGAAAAAGGAATGCACAAAAATTTAGGGGAAAAAAGTAAGAAAAAAGAATGAAAGAAAGAATAAAAGAAAGAAAGAATGAAAGAAAGGACATCAAATAAGAAAAAAGAAGAAAAAGTAAAGCATAAGACATTAGGGAAAGAAAGTAAGAAAGAATGACAACAAAAGGAAATAATAGCAGAAAATAAAACGGAAAATAAGAAAAATTGGCAGAAAAAAAAACAGAAAATAAAATGCAAAATAAGAAAAATTGGCAGAAACAAAACAGAAAATAAAATGCAAAATAAGAAAAATTGGCAGAAAAAAAGCAGAAAATAAAATAGAAAATTAAAAAAATTGGCAGAAAAAAAACAGAAAATATAATGGAAAATAAAAAAATAGGCAGAAACAAAAACAGAAAATAAAACGGAAAATAAGAAAAATTGGCAGGAAAAAAAAAACAGAAAATATAATGGAAAATAAAAAAAATAGGCAGAAACAAAAACAGAAAATAAAACGGAAAATAAGAAAAATTGGCAGGAAAAAAAAAAACAGAAAATAAAACGGAAAATAAGAAAAATTGGCAGAAACAAAAACAGAAAATAAAACGGAAAATGAGAAAAATTGGGAGAAACAAAAACAGAAAATAAAACGGAAAATGAGAAAAATTGGCAGAAAAAAAGAAGAAAATAAAACGGGAAATAAGAAAAATTGGCAGAAAAAAGCAGAAAATGAAATGGAAAATAAGAAAAATTGGCAGAAACAAAAACAGAAAATAAAACGGAAAATAAGAAAAATTGGTAGAAAAAAAGCTGAAAATAAAATGGAAAATAAGAAAAATTGGCAGGAAAAAAGCAGAAAACGAAACGGAAAATCAGAAAAATTGGCAGAATAAAAACAGAAAATGAAATGGAAAATAAGAAAAATTGGCAGGAAAAAAGCAGAAAAAAAAACGGAAAATAAGAAAAATAGGCAGAAACAAAACAGAAAATAAAATGCAAAATAAGAAAAATTGGCAGAAAAAAAAATAAAATAAAATGCAAAATAAGAAAAATTGGGAGAAAAAAAAACAGAAAATATAATGGAAAATAAAAAAAATAGGTAGAAACAAAAACAGAAAATAAAACGGAAAATAAGAAAAATTAGCAGGAAAAGAAAAACAGAAAATAAAACGGAAAATAAGAAAAATTGGCAGGAAAAGAAAAACAGTAAATAAAATAAAAATAAGAAAAATTGGGAGAAACAAGAACAGAAAATAAAACGGAAAATCAGAAAAATTGGCAGAAAAAAGAAGAAAATAAAACGGGAAATAAGAAAAATTGGCAGAAACAAAAACAGAAAATAAAACGGAAAATGAGAAAAATTGGCAGAAAAAAGAAGAAAATAAAAAGGGAAATAAGAAACATTTGCAGAAAAAAGCAGAAAATAAAATGGAAAACAAGAAAAATTGGCAGAAACAAAAACAGAAAATAAAACGGAAAATAAGAAAAATTGGCAGAAAAAAGAAGAAAATAAAAAGGGAAATAAGAAACATTTGCAGAAAAAAGCAGAAAATAAAATGGAAAACAAGAAAAATTGGCAGAAACAAAAACAGAAAATAAAACGGAAAATAAGAAAAATTGGCAGAAAAAAAAAACAGAAAATAAAATGGAAAATAAGAAAAATTGGCAGAAACAAAAACAGAAAATAAAACGGAAAATAAGAAAAATTGGCAAAAAAAAGCAGAAAATAAAATGGAAAATAAGAAAAATTAGCAGGAAAAAAATAAAATGTAAAATGAGAAAAAATGGCTGAAAAATGCAGAAAATAAAATCGGAAAATAAAAAAATTGGCAGAAAAATATCAGAAAATAAAACGGAAAATAAGAAAAATTGGCGGGAAAAAATAGTAGAAAATAAAATAGAAAATCAGAAAAATTGGCAGAAAAAAAGCAGAAAATAAAATGCAAAATAAAAAAATTGGCAGAAAAAAAACAGAAAATAAAACGGAACATAAGAAAAATTGGCAGAAAAAAAGGAGAAAATAAAATGGAAAATAAGAAAAATTGGCAGAAAAAAAGCAGAAAATAAAATGGCAAATGAGAAAAATTGGCAGAAAAAAGCAGAAAATAAAATTGAAAATAAAAAGAATTGGCAGAAAAAAAAATAAAAGAAAATGGAAATTAAGAAAAATTGGCAGAAAAAAAGCAGAAATTAAAATGGAAATTAAGAAAAATTTGCAGAAAAAAGCAGAAAATAAAATGGAAAATAAAAAGAATTGGCAGAAAAAAAGCAGAATAAAAAACGGAAAATAAAAAAAAAATGGCAGAAAAAAAGCAGAAAATAAAACGGAAAATAAGAAAAATTAGCAGAAAAAAATCAGAAAATAAAATGGAAAATAAGAAAAAATGGCAGAAAAATGCAGAAAATAAAATGGAAAATAAAAATATTGGCAGAAAAAAATCAGAAAATAAAACGGAAAATAAGAAAAATTGGCGGGAAAAAAAGTAGAAAATAAAATGGAAAATAAGAAAAATTAGCAGAAAAAAAATCAGAAAATAAAATGGAAAATAAGAAAAAATGGCAGAAAAATGCAGAAAATAAAATCGAAAATAAAAATATTGGCAGAAAAAATCAGAAAATAAAACGGAAAATAAGAAAAATTGGCAGAAAAAAAAGCAGAAAATTAAACGGAAAATAAGAAAAATTGGCAGAAAAAAAAGGATAAAATAAAACGGAAAAACAGAAAAATTGGCAGAAAAAAAGCAGAAAATAAAATAGAAAATAAGAAAAATTGGCAGAAACAAAAACAGAAAATAAAACGGAAAAGAAGAAAAATTGGCAGAAAAAAAGCAGAAAATAAAATGGAAAATAAGAAAAATTGGCAGAAAAAAGCAGAAAATTAAATGTAAAATAAAAAGAATTGGCAGAAAAAAAAGCAGAAAATAAAATGGAAAATTAGAAAAATTGGCAAAAAAAAAGCAGAAAATAAAATGGAAAATAAGAAAAAATTGACAGAAAAAAACAGAAAATGATATGGAAAATAAGAAAAAATTGACAGAAAAAAAAGCAGAAAATTAAACGGGAAACAAGAAAAATTGGAAGAAAAAAAATAAAATAAAATGGCAAATAAAAAAATTGGCAGAAACAAAAACAGAAAATAAAACGGTAAATAAGAAAAATTGGCTGAAAAAAAAAACAGAAAATAAAAATGGAAAATAAGAAAAATTGGCAGAAAAAAAGCAGAAAATAAAATAGAAAATAAGAAAAATTGGCAGAAAAAAGGCAGAAAATAAAATGCAAAATTAGAAAAATTGGAAGAAACAAAAATAGAAAATAAAACGGAAAATAGGAAAAATTAGCAGAAAAAAAATCAGAAAATAAAACGGAAAATAAGAAAAATTGGCAGAAAAAAAATCAGAAAATAAAATGGAAAATAAGAAAAAATGGCAGAAAAATGCAGAAAATAAAATGGAAAATAAAAATATTGGCAGAAAAAATCAGAAAATAAAATGGAAAATAAGAAAAATTGGCAGAAAAAAAGCAGAAAATTAAACGGAAAATAAGAAACATTGGCGGAAAAAAAGGATAAAATAAAACGGAAAAACATAAAAATTGGCAGAAAAAAAGCAGAAAATAAAATGCAAAATAAGAAAAATTGGCAGAAAAAAAAACAGAAAATAAAACGAAAATAAGAACAATTGGCAGAAAAAAAGCAGAAAATAAAATGGAAAATAAGAAAAATTGGCAGAAAAAAGCAGAAAATTAAATGTAAAATAAAAAGAATTGGCAGAAAAAAAAGCAGAAAATAAAATGGAAAATTAGAAAAATTGGCAGAAAAAAAGCAGAAAATAAAATGGAAAATAAGAAAAAATTGACAGAAAAAAAAGCAGAAAATTAAACGGAAAATAAGAAAAATTGGAAGAAAAAAAGCAGAAAATAAAATGGAAAATAAGAAAAAATTGACAGAAAAAAAAGCAGAAAATTAAACGGAAAATAAGAAAAATTGGAAGAAAAAAAATAAAATAAAATGGCAAATAAAAAAAATTGGCAGAAACAAAAACAGAAAATAAAACGGTAAGTAAGAAAAATTGACTGAAAAAAAAAACAGAAAATAAAAATGAAAAATAAGAAAAATTGGCAGAACAAAAGCAGAAAATAAAATAGAAAATAAGAAAAATTGGCAGAAAAAAGGCAGAAAATAAAATGCAAAATTAGAAAAATTGGAAGAAACAAAAATAGAAAATAAAACGGAAAATAGGAAAAATTGGCAGAAAAAAAAGCAGAAAATAAAACGGAAAATAAGAAAAATTGGCAGCAAAAGCAGAAAATAAAATAGAAAATAAGAAAAAATGGCAGAAAAATGCTGAAAATAAAATGGAAAATAAAAATATTGGCAGGAAAAATCAGAAAATAAAACGGAAAATAAGAAAAATTGGCAGGAAAAGGGCATAAAATAAAATGCAAAATTAGAAAAATTGGAAGAAACAAAAATAGAAAATAAAACGGAAAATAAAAAAAATTGGAAGAAAAAAGCAGAAAATAAAATGGAAAATAAGAAATATTGGCAGAAAAAAGCAGAAAATAAAATGGAAAATAAAAAAATTGGCAGAAACAAAAACAGAAAATAAAACGGAAAATGAGAAAAATTGGCAGAAAAAAGCAGAAAATAAAATGGAAAATAAGAAAAATTGGCAGAAAAAAACCTGAAAATAAAATAGAAAATAAGAAAAATTGGCAGAAAAAAAATCAGAAAATAAAACCGAAAATGAGAAAAATTGACAGTAAAAAGCAGAAAATAAAATGGAAAATAAGAAAAATTTGCAGAAAAAAAACAGAAAATAAAATGCAAAATAAGAAAAATTGGCAGAAAAAAGAAGTAAATAAAATAGAAAATAAGAAAAATTGGCAGAACCAAAAACAGAAAATAAAACGGAAAATTAGAAAAATTGGCAGAAAAAAGCAGAAAATAAAATGGAAAATGAGAAAAATTAGCAGAAAAAAGCAGAAAATAAAATGGAAAATAAGAAAAATTGGCAGAAAAAAAGCTGAAAATAAAATAGAAAATAAAAAAAATTGGCAAAACCAAAAACAGAAAATAAAACGGAAAATGAGAAAAATTGACAGGAAAAAGCAGAAAATAAAATGGAAAATAAGAAAAATTGGCAGAAAAAAAAGCAGAAAATAGAATGGAAAATAAGAAAAATTGGCAAAAACAGAAATAGAAAATAAAACGGAAAATAAGAAAAATTGACAGGAAAAAGCAGAAAATGATATGGAAAATAAGAAAAATTGGCAGGAAAAAAAAACAGAAATTAAAATGGAAAATAAGAAAAATTGGCAAAAAAAAAAACAGAAAATAAAATGGAAAATAAGAAAAATTGGCAGAAAAAAGGATAAAATAAAACGGAAAATCAGAAAAATTGACAGAAATAAAAGCAGAAAATAAAATGGAAATTAGGAAAAATTGGAAGAAAAAAAAGAAGAATATAAAGTGGAAAATCAGAAAAATTGGCAGAAAAAAGGATAAAATAAAACGGAAAATAAAAAAAATTGGCAGAAAAAAAGCAGAAAATAAAACGGAAAATAAGAAAAAATGACAGAAAATAAGCAGAAAATAAAATAGAAAATAAGATAAATTGGCAGTAAAAGGCACAAAATAAAATGCAAAATTAGAAAAATTGGCGAAAACAGAAATAGAAAATAAAACGGAAAATAAGAAAAATTGACAGGAAAAAGCAGAAAATAAAATGGAAATTAAGAAAAATTGGCAGAAAAAAGCAGAAACTAAAATGGAAAATGAGAAAAATTGGCAGAAACAAAAACAGAAAATAAAACGGAAAATAAGAAAAATTGGCTGAAAATGAAACAGAAAATAAAAATGGAAAATAAGAAAAATTAGCTGAAAAAAAGCAGAAAATAAAACGGAAAATAAGAAAAATTGGCAGAAAAAAGGGGAAAAAATAAAATGCAAAATTAGAAAAATTGGCAGAAACAAAAATAGAAAATAAAACGGAAAATAAGTAAAATTGACAGAAAAAAATCAGAAAATAAAATGGAAAATAAGAGAAATTAGCAGAAAAAAAAAATAAAATAAAATTCAAAATAAGAAAAATTGGCAGAAAAAAGCCAGAAAATAAAATGCAAAATTAGAAAAATTGGCAAAAACAGAAATAGAAAATAAAACGGAAAATAAGAAAAAATGGCAGAAAAAAGCAGAAAATAAAATAGAAAATAAGAAAAATTGGCAGAAACAAAAACAGAAAATAAAACGGAAAATAAGAAAAATTGGCAGAAAAAAAGCAGAAAATAAAATGGAACATAAGAAAAATTTGCAGAAAAAAATCAGAGAATAAAATGGAAAATTAAAAAAAATTGCAGAAAAAAAAGCAGAAAATAAAATGGAAAATAAGAAAAATTGGCAGAAAAAAGCAGAAAATAAAATAGAAAATACAAAAAATTGACAGAAACAAAAACAGAAAATAAAACGGAAAATAAGAAAAATTGGCAGAAACAAAACAGAAAATAAAACGGAAAATAAGAAAAATTTGGCTGAAAAAGAAACAGAAAATTAAAATCGAAAATAAGAAAAATTAGCTGAAAAAAAGCAGAAAATAAAACGGAAAATAAGAAAAATGGCAGAAAAAAAGCAGAAAATAAAATAGAAAATAAGAAAAATTGGCAGAAAAAAGGGGAAAAAATAAAATGCAAAATTAGAAAAATTGGCAGAAACAAAAATAGAAAATAAAACGGAAAATAAGATAAATTGGCAGAAAAAATCAGAAAATAAAATGGAAAATAAGAAAAATTTGCAGAAAAAAAAAACAGAAAATAAAACGGAAAATAAAAAACATTGGCAGAAAAAATAGCAGAAAATAAAATGGAAAATAAGAAAAATTGGCAGAAAAAAGCAGAAAATAAAATGGAAAATAAGAAAAATTGGCAGAAACAAAAACAGAAAATAAAACGGAAAATAAGAAAAATTGGCAAAAAAAAGCAGAAAATAAAATGGAAAATAAGAAAAATTTGCAGAAAAAAAAGCAGAAAATAAAATGGAAAATTAGAAAAATTGGCAGAAAAAAGCAGAAAATAAAATGGAAAATCAGAAAAATTGGCAGAAAAAATAGCAGAAAATAAAATGGAAAATAAGAAAAATTGGCAGAAAAAAGGAGAAAAAATAAAATGCAAAATTAGAAAAATTGGCAGAAACAAAAATAGAAAATAAAACGGAAAATAAGAAAAATTGGCAGAAAAAATAGCAGAAAATAAAATGGAAATTAAGAAAAATTGGCAGAAAAAAGCAGAAACTAAAATGGAAAATGAGAAAAATTGGCAGAAACAAAAACAGAAAATAAAACGGAAAATAAGAAAAATTGGCTGAAAATGAAACAGAAAATAAAAATGGAAAATAAGAAAAATTAGCTGAAAAAGAGCAGAAAATAAAACGCAGTGCAGAAAATTGGCAGAAAAAAGGGAAAAAATAAATGCAAATTAGAAAAATTGCTACAGTAAAAAATAGAAAAATAAACGGAAAATAAGTAAAATTGACAGAAAAAAATCAGAAAATAAAATGGGGAAAAGAGAAAATAGCAGAAAAAAAAATAAAATAAAATTCAAAATAAAAATTTCAGAAAAAATGAAAATAAAATGCAAAATTAAAGAAGTTGGCAAAACAAATAGAAAAGAAATGGAAAATAAGAAAAAAATACATAAAAAAAGTGAAAATAAAATAGAAAATAAGAAAAATTGGCAGAAACAAAAACAGAAAATAAATGAAAATAAGAAAAATTGGCAGAAAAAAAGCAGAAAATAAAAACAACAATATACCGTAGAAAAAAATCAGAGAATAAAATGGAAAATTAAAAAAAATTGCAGAAAAAAAAGCAGAAAATAAAATGAAAATAAGAAAATTGTGGAAAAAGCAGAAAATAAAATAGAAAAATACAAAAATTGACAGAAACAAAAAAAGAAAATAAAACGGGAAAATAAGAAAAAATTACAGAAACAAAACAGAAAATAAAAATGAAAGCAAGAAAAATTATTGAAAAAGAAGAGAAAATAAAATCTGAAAATAAGAAAAATGGCTGAAAAAGCAGAAAAATAAATGAAAATAAGAAACAGAAAAAAAAGGCAGGAAAATAAAATAGAAATAAGAAAAAATTACAGTAGCAGCAGAAAAATAAAATGCAAAAATTAGAAAATTGGCAGAAACAAAAATAGAAAATAAAACGGCACAAGATAAAATTAAGTAGAAAAACTGTAGAAATAAAATGAAAAATAAGAAAAATTTTGCAGAAAAAAACAGAAAAATAAAACGGAAAATAAAAACATTGGCAGAAAAAATAGCAGAAAATAAATGGAAAAATAAGAAAATTGGTGAAAAAGCAGAAAAGAAATGGAAAATAAGAAAATTGGCAGAAACAAAAACAGTACATAAAATGAAAATAAGAAAAATTTGGCAAAAAAAAAGCAAGAAAATAAAATAAAATAATAGCACTGCAGAAAAAAGCAGAAAATAAAATGGAAAATTAGAAAATTGCAGAAAAAAAGCAGAAAATAAATGGAAAATTCTAGAAAAATTAGTAAAAATAGAGAAAACAAAAATGTACCAAAAATAAAATACAGAAAAGAGAAAAATAAATGTAAATACAAAAAAATTGGCAGAAACAAAAATAGAAAATAAAATAAAATAAGAAAAATTATATAAAAATAGCAGAAAATAAAATAAAATAATAAAAATTATAAGAAAAAAGAAACTAAAATGAAAACAGAATAAATTTAAAAGAAATAAAAAACAGAAAATTAAAATTAAAATAAAAGAAAATTGGTTGAAAATGAAACAGAAAATAAAAAATGGAAATAAGAAAAAATTAGCTGAAAAAAAGTTATGAAAATAAAATGGAAAATAAGAAAATTTAAGAAAAAGGGAAAAAAATAAAATGCAAAATTAGAAAAATTGGCAGAAACAAAAATAGAAAATAAAACGGAAAAAAAGTAAAATTGACAGAAAAAAATCAGAAAATAAAATGGAAAATAAAAAGAGAAATTAGCAGAAAAAAAAAAAATAAAAATAAAAATTCAAAATAAGAAAAATTAAGGTAGAAAAAAGTCAGAAAAATAAATGCAAAATTAGAAAAATTAAGTAAAAACAGAAATAGAAAATAAAATCAGAAAATAAGAAAAAATGGCAGAAAAAGCAGAAAAATAAAGAAAATAAGAAAATTGGCAGAAACAAAAACAGAAAATAAAACGGAAAATAAGAAAAATTGGCAGAAAAAAGCAGAAAATAAAATGGAACATAAGAAAAATTTGCAGAAAAAAAAAAAATCAGAGAATAAAATGGAAAATTTAAAAATTATAGAAAAAAAGCAGAAAATAAAAATGGAAAATGTTATGCAAAAATTCTTTGGTAGAAAAAAGTAGAAATAAAATAGAAAATACAAAAAATTGACAGAAACAAAAACAGAAAATAAAACGGAAAATAAGAAAATTGGTGAAAACAAAACAGAAAATAAACGGAAAATAAGAAAAATTAGCTTGAAAGAAACAGAAAATTAAAATTGAAAATAAGAAAAATTAGCTGAAAAAAGCAGAAAATAAAACGGAAAATAAGAAAAAAATGGCAGAAAAAAAGCAGAAAATAAAGAAAATAAGAAAAATTGGCAGAAAAAAAGGGGAAAAAAATAAAATGCAAAATTAGAAAAATTAAACAAAAATAGAAAATAAAACGGAAAATAAGATAAATTGGCAGAAAAAATCAGAAAATAAAATGGAAAATAATAAAAATTTGCAGAAAAAAAAAATGAAAATAAAACGGAAATAAAAAACAAAAGTAAAAATAGCAGAAAATAAATGAAAATAAGAAAAATTAAGGTAAAAAAAAGAAAATAAAATGGAAAATAAGAAAAATTGGCAGAAACAAAACAGAAAATAAAACGGAAAATAAGAAAAATTGGCAAAAAAAAAGCAGAAAAAATAAAAATGGAATAAATAAGAAAAATTTGCAGAAAAAAGCAGAAAATAAAAATGGAAAATTAGAAAAATTGGCAGAAAAAAAGCAGAAAATAAAATGGAAAATCAGAAAAAATTGGCAGAAAAAATAGCAGAAAATAAAAATGGAAAATAAGAAAATTGCAGAAAAAAAGGAGAAAAAATAAAAAATGCAAAATTAGAAAAATTTCAGAAAAAATAAAAATAGAAATAAAACGGAAAATAAGAAAAATTGGCAGAAAAAATAGCAGAAAATAAAAATGGAAATTAAGAAAATTGGCAGAAAAAAGCAGAAACTAAAATGGAAAATGAGAAAAAATTGGCAGAAACAAAAACAGAAAATAAAAAACGGAAAATAAGAAAAATTGGCTGAAAATGAAACAGAAAATAAAAATGGAAAATAAGAAAATTAGCTGAAAAAGAGCAGAAAATAAAACGGAAAATAAGAAAAATTGGCAGAAAAAAGGGGAAAAAATAAAATGCAAAATTAGAAAAATTGGCAGAAACAAAAATAGAAAATAAAACGGAAAATAAGTAAAATTGACAGAAAAAAATCAGAAAATAAAATGGAAAATAAGAGAAATTAGCAGAAAAAAAAAATAAAATAAAATTCAAAATAAGAAAAATTGGCAGAAAAAAGCCAGAAAATAAAATGCAAAATTAGAAAAATTGGCAAAAACAGAAATAGAAAATAAAACGGAAAATAAGAAAAAATGGCAGAAAAAAGCAGAAAATAAAATAGAAAATAAGAAAAATTGGCAGAAACAAAAACAGAAAATAAAACGGAAAATAAGAAAAATTGGCAGAAAAAAAGCAGAAAATAAAATGGAACATAAGAAAAATTTGCAGAAAAAAATCAGAGAATAAAATGGAAAATTAAAAAAAATTGCAGAAAAAAAAGCAGAAAATAAAATGGAAAATAAGAAAAATTGGCAGAAAAAAGCAGAAAATAAAATAGAAAATACAAAAAATTGACAGAAACAAAAACAGAAAATAAAACGGAAAATAAGAAAAATTGGCAGAAACAAAACAGAAAATAAAACGGAAAATAAGAAAAATTTGGCTGAAAAAGAAACAGAAAATTAAAATCGAAAATAAGAAAAATTAGCTGAAAAAAAGCAGAAAATAAAACGGAAAATAAGAAAAATGGCAGAAAAAAAGCAGAAAATAAAATAGAAAATAAGAAAAATTGGCAGAAAAAAGGGGAAAAAATAAAATGCAAAATTAGAAAAATTGGCAGAAACAAAAATAGAAAATAAAACGGAAAATAAGATAAATTGGCAGAAAAAATCAGAAAATAAAATGGAAAATAAGAAAAATTTGCAGAAAAAAAAACAGAAAATAAAACGGAAAATAAAAAACATTGGCAGAAAAAATAGCAGAAAATAAAATGGAAAATAAGAAAAATTGGCAGAAAAAAGCAGAAAATAAAATGGAAAATAAGAAAAATTGGCAGAAACAAAAACAGAAAATAAAACGGAAAATAAGAAAAATTGGCAGAAAAAAAGCAGAAAATAAAATGGAAAATAAGAAAAATTTGCAGAAAAAAAAGCAGAAAATAAAATGGAAAATTAGAAAAATTGGCAGAAAAAAGCAGAAAATAAAATGGAAAATCAGAAAAATTGGCAGAAAAAATAGCAGAAAATAAAATGGAAAATAAGAAAAATTGGCAGAAAAAAGGAGAAAAAATAAAATGCAAAATTAGAAAAATTGGCAGAAACAAAAATAGAAAATAAAACGGAAAATAAGAAAAATTGGCAGAAAAAATAGCAGAAAATAAAATGGAAAATAAGAAAAATTGGCAGAAAAAAGCAGAAAATAAAACGGAAAATAAGAAAAATTGGTAGAAAAAAAGCAGAAAATAAAATGGAAAATAAGAAAAATTGGTAGAGAGTAAAACGAGAAAAATATAGAAAAACAACAACTAAATTGTAAAATAGAAAAGAATAACAGAAGAAATAATAGCAAACAGCAATTTTTTTTAATCGTTTCACCCCAAGCAAGGCGGTAACGCCACTGATGTGCAGCGGACTACAGAAGAGAAAATGATTAGATAGAAGGAGCGTAATGAGAAAGACGATCCAGTTACAGAGGTTGTTAGAGAAGGGAGCAAGAGAAGGATGGAAATACAATTGACAGTTGCAAAAGTAGAGAGAAAGGAAACGATATACAGGGTGATGTAGAAAGAACTGGAGTCAAGTGGTTAAGAGATGGGTATTGACATTGCATTTAAATTCCTGGTGGTTGTAGCCGTCAGGAAAGCAAGAATATGGAAGAGAGTTCCACAGGGGAGAAGTGCGAGAAAGAAAGCTAGTGGAGGAGAATTGTCGGCTGCATTTGGATGATCTAACTGTGGATGTGTGGGACCTTGTTGCCAGTCTGGTTGCACGAGTAAACTCCTGTGGCAGGGGCACCAGTGGCTTAAGTTAGTCGGAGCAGAAGCCATGAAAATATTTATAGACCAGACAGAGGGAAGCCACATGCCGTCGGTGGGGAAGTGGCTGGAGTCGAGCCGCCAAGTCGGGACCTGTCACATTACTGATTCTCCTTTGGAGCCTGTCGAGAACACTGAGATGAACAGCGGGGCCCCTGACCATATATGACAGCAGTATTCTATGCGGATGGTTGATTTGCATATATGCAAAATGGATTCAGGCGAAAAAAACATCCTAGCTCGACACAGTGTTCCAACCTTCCTAGCAGTGGATTTAATATAAAATAAGAAAGAATATCAGAAAGCATATTTTTTTAAAAGTAAAAAGAAAAAAAAACAGAATGAAAAATGCAAAATATGAAAGACTAGCAGAAATAATATTAACAAAAATTAAAATATAGAATTAGAGAAAATGGCAGAACAAAAAAAATAATATTTACTAAAATGGGAAAAATAAAAAATAGCAGAATCTAAATTGTAAAATAGAAAAGAATAACAACAACAACAACAAAAAGAAATAATATCAAAGAGTAAAATAGAAAATAAAAAAGTCTAGCAGAAAAAATAAGAGCAGAAACTAAATTGCAAAAAGAAAAAAAAGACGAGCAAAAAAGAAAAATAGCAGAAAGGAAAATATTCTTTCTTCTTTTATGTGCCCTGTCCTTTCAGGACGTAGGCGATCATGGCTCTCCACGTCTCCCTATCCTTGGAGGCTCTTAGCACGCTTTCTCCTGTTACACCACGCAACCCTCGTTCCGCCATCCACCTGACCAGGTCCTGCAAATATGTTATCCGTTGCTTTCCCTGTCTGTTTTTCCCTCTATCTGGCCTGTTAGTATCAGATTCTCCAAGCCCTCCTTCCTCATTGCATGTCCCAGTAACTTTAGCTGTCTCTTCCTGATGCTCAGTATTAATTTCCTTTTTATTTCCATCCTTTCCAAAACCTCATCATTGCTGACATGCTCGATCCATGATATCCGCAGCATCCTTCTGTAGAATCACATTTCAGCTGCTTCAAGTTTTTCCTTCATCTTCGATGATATTGTCCAGCATTCACTGCCATATTGAAGAACCGACATCACATAGCAATCCAGTACTCCCTTCTTTGTTTCTAGCGAAATTGTCCTGTTTCTTAATACTCTGCTCAGCTCCTGGAATGCACCCTGGTGCTTTTGGGTCTCAAGAATATAAATGTATAGGAACTGAAAACCACAAAGTGAGGGGACAGTCTATATATTGATTGTAATATGAAATTGATCCCCCACTTTATATCCAGTATGTTTCTGTAGAACCATATTTCAGTTGCTTCAAGTTTTTTCTTCATCATCGAAGATATTGTCCAGCATTCACTGCCATATTGAAGAACTGACAACACAAAGCAATCCAGTACTGTCTTCTTTGTTTCTAGCGAAATTGTCCTGTTTCTGAATGAAAAATAATAAATAATAGCAGAAAAAAGACTTAATATCAGAAAGTAAAATGGAAAACAAGGAAGAATACAAGAAAAACGAAATGAAAGTAAAATCAAAAGTGAGAAAGAATAGCAGAAAAACAATTAATCGCAGAACGTAAAATCAAAAAAATAAAAGAGGAAAATACCAGAAAATGAATTAATACCAGAACGCAAAGAATGCTAGAAAAAATAATAATAGCGGAAAGTAAAATGGAAAATCAGAAAAAATACCAGAAAAACATTGATGAGAGTAAGCAAAGAATGCTAAAAAAATAATAACGGAAAGGAAAATGGAAAATCAGAAAAAATACCACAAAAAGAATTAATAACAGAAAGCAAAGAATGCTAGAAAAAAAAACTAATGACGGAAAATAAAATGGAAAATCAGAAAAAATGCCAGAAAAAGAATTAATGCCAGAAAGCAAAGAATCCTAGAAAAAACTAATAAAGGAAGGTAAAATGGAAAATCAGAAAAATTGCCAAAAAAAGAATTAATGCCAGAAAGCAAAGAATGCTAAAAAAACATAATAACGGAAATTAAAATAGAAAATCAGAAAAAAATACTAGAAAATGAATTAATACCAGAAAGCAAAGAATGCTAGAAAGAAAAATAATAGCAGAAAGTAAAATAGAAATTAAGAAAGAATAGCAAAAATAGAATTAATGACAGAAAATTAAATGAAAATAAAAAAAGAATACCAGAAAAAAATTATACCAGGAAGTACAATGGAACATATGAAAATCACCAGAAAAAATAATATTGGAAATTAAAATGGTAAATAAGAAAAAATAGCAGAAAATCAGTTAATGCCGGAAAGTAAAGTAAAAAATAAGAAAGAATACCAGAAAAACAAAATAAGAGTAGAAAATAAAATGGAAAATAGGAAAGAATTGCAGAAAATCAATTAATACCAGAAAATAAAATAGAAAATAAGAATAAATACATGGAAAAAGAATTATACCAGGAAATACAATGGAAAATATGAAATACCAGAAAAAATAAATAATAGAGAAAATTAAAATGTTAAATAAAAATGAATAACAGAAAAGGAATTAATGCCAGACAGTAAAACGTTAAATAAGAAAGATTAGCAGAAAAAGGATTAATGACAGAAAGTAAAATGGAAAAAATACAAGAAAAAAAGAAACAATGACAGAAAGTAAAATGGAAAATCAGAAAGACTAGCAGAAAATCAATTAATTCCAGAAAGTTAAATAGAAAATAAAAAAATGGCAGAAAATAAAAAATAAAATAAAACAAGTACAAGAAAAAGAAGTAATATCGGAAATTACCAAAAAACGAATAGCAGAAAAATAATTAATACCAGAAAGTAAAATGGAAAATAAGAAAGACTAGCAGAAAAAGAAATAATTATAGAAAATAAAATAAAAAGAAAATAGCAGAAAATTAAAATGTAATATAAGAAATAATAGCAAAATAATAATAATAATAATAATAATAATAATAATAATAATAATAATAATAATAATAATGTGCAAACACAATCTGAAACTGAAGGCGGTCTTCTTGCAGCACAAGACCAAAGTCTTTTCACGAGAAACTTTCAGGCAAATATTATGCATAATAATATGGATCCAAAATGCAGGTTTTGTAATAAACACCAAGAAACAATAGACCGTCTAATCTCAGGCTGTTCTGTGCTTGGCCCCAAATGAATATAAAAATCACCACGATAGAGTTGGGCAATATTTACATTGGGCAATGTGCAAACATTATGGAAAAGCTGTAAACAAACACTGGTATGAACATCATCCAGCACCGGTTACAGAAATAGAAGATGTAACCATTCTATGGGATTACACCATCTACACAAACAGAAAAATTGAAGCAAACAGGCCAGACATTATTGTTAAAAACCAGAAGGAGAAAACTTGTCTATTAATTGATATGGCTTGTCCAGCGGATTGTAACATAGCAATCAAGGAATTTGAAAAACTGTCAAAATATAAAGACCTGGAAATTGAAATAGAAAAAATGTGGAAATTGAAAACAAGAGTTGTACCAGTGATAGTAGGTGCACTTGGAATGATAAAAAATGGAACAAAACAACACATTGAAAGAATCCCTGGAAATCCCAGCTTAAGAGATATACAAAAAATTGTCTTATTAAGTACAGCCCACACACTAAGGAAAACGTTATCTATGTAATGCTGGGGATGATAGGGAAGATAGAAAAACATGAAATGGAGTCATAACAACACGCCACTACCTGCCTTAGGTCTCCCCGCAGACTTGGTTGGTAGTGAGACCAAAGCAGAAATCGAAATATGATGAAAAATGACATAATAATAATAGTTGTGCCAGTGAAAGTAGGTGCACTTGGAATGATAAAAAATGGAACAAAACAACACATTGAAAGAATCCCTGGAAACCCCAGCTTAAGAGATATACAAAAAAATGTCTTATTAAGTACAGCCCACACACTAAGGAGAACTTTGTCTATGTTATGCTAGGGATGACGGGGAAGATAGAAAAAACATGAAATGGAGCCATAACAACCCGCCACGACCTGCCTTAGGTCTTTCTGCAGACTTGGTAGGTAGTGCGACCATATCAGAAATGGAAATATGATGAAAAATGGCATAATAATAATAATAATAATAATAATAATAATAATAATTGTTGTGGGATCTCCACTTTTTGTATATGATAATGAACTCGACTGAGTGTACATATACTCCTGCCATAGAGAGAACAGTAGTCGCAGCCGGCATTTGCCGCTGTTAATATGACACTGTCAGCCCTCTGCCTTCGGGTAGAGGGCGCTCTATGGTTCCGTCGAAGGGTAGAATCACGACTCGGTAAAAATAGAGACATTTTTGGCCCGGCTATGTGACCGGGAATACCCACTATAAAATGACCTTGTGTCACATCTAACCTTGCGTGGGAAGGTTGGTAAATACCGTCGCAGCCGGCATTTGTCTCTGCTACTATGACACTGTCTGCACTCTGCCTTCGGGTGGAGAGCGCGCTCTACCTTCGGGTGGATAGCGCTCTCTACTTTCGTGCAGAGAGCACTAACCCAGTCGTGGTTCCGCCGAAAGGTAGAATCACGACTGGGGAAAGATAGACAGATATTTTTCGCCTGGCTATATGGACGGGAAGACCCACATTAAAAAGAAATTGTGTCACATCTCGCCTTACGTGGGAAGGTGGGTAAATACCGTCGCAGTCGGCATTTGCCTCTGCTACTATGACATTTGTATATATTTATTTCTTACTAATAGTATTCCTGAATATACTAACCTGCGTTCAAGTTTGTATATTACGTTCAATATAACCTACTTTTCTATGTCCATATCTGTTTTGTTGTTCATTATTTTGTGCGGTTCCTCACCCGGAATCAACAACAACAACAACAACAACAACAATAATAATAATAATAATAATAATAAGTAAAATGGAAAACAAGAAAGAAATTAAAAGAATTGAAATAATAGTGTTTTTTTTAAATGGTTTAAATAGTGATTTATTTCTCTCCGATGCCAGACATCAGGTTTCGAGTCAAAGCAAAAAACCTAGAATTTCGAGTATAGATTTTCAAATGGGGTTTGTATTTTGTCTTTATTGGTGAGACAACTTTCTTTTTATTGTTTGACCATAATTCGTTCTAAGCAAACGGAAAAATAATTAATACCAGAAAGTAAAATGGAAAATAAGAAGGAATATCAGCCAAACGAAATAGGGGCGGGACGTAAAATAGAAAACAAGAATAGCAGAAACAGAATTAATGCTAGAAATAAAATGGAAAGCAATAAAGAATACAAGAAAAAGGATTAATACCAGAAAGTAAAATGGTAAATAAAAAAAATGGCAGAAACGGAATTAATGCCAGAAAGTAAAATAGCAGACAAACAAAATAAGAGCCGAAAGTAAAATAGAAAATAAGAAAGAATAACAGAAAAAATAATTAGTACAAGAAAATACTAAAAAGCCAAAAATAAATAAATAAATAAATCTAAACTTATTTATAAATGGAACTTTGTCTGTCTGTGTATGTGTCTGTGTATGTGTGTGTGTGTGTGTGTCCGTTACCTATAGACTCCGAAACGGCTGAACCGATTTTCTTGAAAATTTACACAGTTGTACTATAAGCGTCTGCGAGTTTTCTTAGCTAGGTTTTGTGTCGAGGTAACTCCGATAAATATCGAAAATCGATAATCGAAAAAATCGGGTTATAGAAGGAGTGGTCCGATTTTAATCAAATTTGATACACTCATAGACAAAGACATAAGAAACGATATTCAGAAGTTTCAAGGTTGCAGTTCTTACAATAGTGCAGAAAATCGATAATATATATATATATATATATATATATATATATATATATATATATATAAGGCAAGATGTTTGTGTGTGTGTTTGTTTATCTACCCGTATGTCTGTATATTTTTCACCCATTTTATTTTACTTTTTGCTTCGGGTTTGGCTCTAAGTAGGTATAATTGTAGTTCTTAGTCTCAGCCATGATACCATTTACTCTAAGGACTTATTTAGTTTTCAAAATTCAGTTTACGACGAAAAAACTTCTTTGATATCGATACCAGGAAATCAAAATTTGACTTACATCCATTCATTTTTCTTTCTGTCTACGGTTTCGCTTTAACTGGAAACAACTATTGCTTTTTAGTCTTTCGTGCCAACGTCCAAAGAGCCTGAGCTCTAGGACCATGGATTAGTTTTAAAGCTTTCATTACACCCGAGCAACGCTGGGCTATACTGCTAGTAAATAAATAAAAGACGAAAAACTGTGAGGTGACGAAAATAAAATAAATACATTTAACACAATATGAAATTAAAAGAAATAAGCGAAAAATTGTTAAATAAAATAAAAAGACAGCGTACATATTCCAAGAATTCTTCATAAGAAATAATACAGGAAGTGCTATTAACTGTACTTTTAGTGCTTAAAGAATAAAATGATGTAAAAGTTAAAATTCGAATTCAAAACAAGAGAATATCTCAAAGAGCTGATCTTGAAATAAACAAAAAAGCAGAAAAATTAGAAAATATAAGTATTAAAGAAGCAAGAAGGAATAGAAAAAAATATAAAACAGAAATCAAAGAATGAAATAGAAAGCATGAAGGACAAATAAGAAGAAGATTAAGGAATGAAACAAGAAAGAAAGATACAAACAAACAAAAATTAAAAACAGAAAAAAAGAAAGAAATTAAGAGACGATCAAAGAAAGAAATCAGCAAGTTCAGTTCCGCATTCAGTCATGCATGAATATATATTGATTTCAATGTCGTAATCAAAGAAGGAAAGAAGAAAAAATGAAGAATAGAAGAAAGTAAAATCGAAAATGAGAAAGAAAGAAAAAAAGAAAGAGAGAAAATTTGATAGAAAAATATCAGGAAATAAAACTAAAAATAAGAAATAAAAAATAAAAAATGAATTACTAATAGAAAAAGGGAGAATGACAGAAAGAAAGAAAGAAAGAAAGAAAGAAAGAAAAAAAATTGATAGAAAAATATCAGGAAAAGTGAATGAATTACTAATAGAAAAAAGGAGAATGGCAGAAATTAAAATCGAAAATAAGAAAAAAAGAAAGAAATAAAGAAAGAAAGAAAGAAAGAAAGAAAAACTGATAAAAAAATATCATGAAAAATGAATGAATTACTAATAGAAAAAGGGAGAATGGCAGAAATTAAAATCGAAAATAAGAAAGAAAGAAAGAAAGAAATAAAGTAAGAAAGAAAAATTATTGGTAGAAAAATATTATAAACAAAACTAAAATTAAAAAATAAAGAATGAATTACTAAGAGAAAATGAAAAAATGGCAGAAATTAAAATCGAAGATAAGAAAGAAAGAAAGAAAAAAAGAAAGAAAGAAAGAAAAATCGATAGAAAAATAATATCAGAAAATAAAACTAAAACTAAAAAATAATGAATGAATTACTAACAGAAAAAGGAAAAATGGCAGAAGTTAAAATCCAAAGAAAGAAAGAAAGAAAGAAAGGAAGAAAGAAAGGAAGAAAGAAAATTATTAATAGAAAAATAATATTAAAAAACGAAACTAAAACTAAAAAATAAAGAATGAATTACTAACAGAAAATAAGAAAGAAAGATTGACAGAAAAAGAAAACAATCCCCAAATGTAAAACTGAAAAAGAGAATAAAAAAAAAACTTAAATAGGAAAAAATAAAAACAAACACAAATAGGAAATGAAAGAATAACAAAATATTATATCAAAAATATGAAGGAAAGAAGAAAGGAAGAAAAACAACAAAAAAAGAATGAAAAATAAAAAATAAATTCGAAAGAAAGAAAGAAAGAAAGAAAGAAAGAAAGAAAGACTACTAAGAAATGACAGAATAGCCAAAAATAAATTCGAAAAAAGTAAAAAGGAGGAAAGGAAAAGAAAGGAAAACTAAAAAAAAAAAAAGAACGAAGAACAAAAAGTAAAATAAAAAATAAAAAAATTAACAAAGGAAGAAAGAATTGTACAAAAAGAAAAAATTGCAGAATAAGAAAAAATAATGACAAACAGAAAAAAGACTGCTTCAGTCAGTTGAGTGCTGTACGCGATACACGCTGTGGGTGATCATGTCTCTTTCGAGACATGACTGACTGGGCAGAAGATTATCTCGCAGTAGGTTGCCATTTCTTTCTGTGGTAGACTGGTTGCCGACCAAGGCAATAGAACCCAATCTGTCCTGTTACTTAACCCATAACTGGAAGAAAGAGACGGATTAATACCTTTCCCAAGGGTATTTGCGCGTAAGTGAATGAAAGGAATTCAACTGGAATATCGAACTCGGCTCTCCGATTTGTCGTTCGGAGTCGATATCAATTGCACCACAACGCATATCCAAAGAATGATTAGCAGAATATAAAACTGAAAATATGAAAGAAAGTCTAGTTGATAATTGGAGTAGATAGACTAAACTAACGCCCGGTTCACACTCCACCTACGTCTATTGAGCAGGTGTAGAGGCTCATCCCTTGTTCCCTTTTTAGGATGTGGTTTCCGGTTTTCTCTTTCTAATCTTTTCCTCTTTTCCATTCTTTTACTCTCTTTTTTTTTCTCAATTGGAGTAGATAGACTAAACTAACGCCCAGTTCACACTCCACCCACGTCTATTGAACAGGTGAAGAGGCTCATCCCTTGTTCCCATTTTAGGATGTGGTTTCTGGTTTTCTCTTTCCAGTCTTTTACTCTTTTCCATTCTTTTACTCTTTTTGTTTTTTTTTTCAATTGAAGTAGATAGACTAAACTAACGCCCGGTTCACACTCCACCCACGTCTATTGAACAGGTGTAGAGGCTCATCCCTTGTTCCCTGTTCAGGATGTGGTTTCCGGCTTTCTCCTTTCCAATCTTTTCACTCTTACGTAGCCCCCTGCACATCAGTGGCGTTACCGCCTTGCTTGGGGTGATATGATTAAAAAAGAAAGAAAGAAAGAAAGAAAGAAAAGCGGAAAATGAAATCGAAAATAAGAAAGAAAGGATGAGTAATAAAAATATAAATAATAACAATAAATAAAATTTTAAATAAAAACTAAAAACTAATAAAAAAGATTATAAAAAAGAATGTATATCAAGAAATAACACCGGAAATAAAATCTTAAAGAGAAAAAAATGAATGTATATTAAACAAAGAAAGAATTGTAGAAAGTAACGTCGATAAATCTCTACTGGCAGCAAACTGCCTGCATACGAACAGGTACCGAATTCAGCAGATATACAAAGATAGAAAGGGTCGTAAGGCAGTTATGTGTATTTTCACCGGATCTATTTAACTTGTACAGTGAGAATATTTTGAGGACCCTACATGTTATGCCAGGATTTGTCATCGGAGGTCACAATCTGAACAACATAAGATACGCAGACGACACACTGTATTGATTGCAAACACGGAAAGGAAACTGCAGGACCTCCTGCAAAAGATAGCTGAAGAGATTGACAAGAAGGGACTACAAATAAACTGCAAGAAAACCGAATGCATGGTCATCAGCAAAAGGAGCAACCCAAAGTGACAAATACAGGTGGGGGATGTTAAAATCAAGCAGGTACGAAAATTTAAATTTCTGACAAGTGTTCTAACTGAAGATAGAAAGTGCGACACAGAGATCCAAAGGCGAATTGGCATGGCGAAGGACGCGTTCTAGAAGCTGAGTAAAGTATTAAGACGCAGGAAACTTTCACTAGAAACAAAGAAGAGAGTACTGGATTGCTATGTGATGTCAGTTCTTCAATATGGCAGTGAATGTTGGACAATATCAACAAAGATGAAGGGAAAACTTGAAGCAGCTGAAATGTGGTTATACAGAAGGATGTTGCAGATATCATGGACCGAGCATGTGAGCAATGACGAGGTGTTGGAAAAAATTGAAACGAAAAGGAAATTAATATTGAGTATCAGGAAGAGACAATTGAAGTTCCTGGGACATGCATTGAGGAAGGAGGGTTTGGAGAACCTGATACTAACAGGCCAGATTGAGGGGGGAAAAGACAGAGGAAACCAGTGGATAACATATTTGAAGGGCCTGATCAGGTGGATGACAGAACGGGGGCTGCAAGACTTTACAGGAGAAAGCATGCTAAGAGCCACCAGGTATAGGGAGACGTGGAAGGCCATGATCGCCTACGTCCTGGAGGGACAAGGCACATAGAAGAAGAAGAATGTCGACAAAAGAAAAGAAAAATAATACAAAAGAGAAAAAATAGAAGAAAATAACGGCGAAAATAAGCAAAACAAAAGGAAAAAAAAAGGAAAAAAAGAAGAAACTGCAGAAAACAAAATCTAAAATAAGAAAAAAGGGAAAGAAAAATAAAAATCAATATCAGGAAATAAAATTGATTCAAGAAAGAAAGAATGAAAGAAAGAAAGAAAGAAAGAAAGAATACAAAACGAAAGAAAAGCAAAATTTAAAAGTGAAAATACTAAAGAAAGAAATTAAGAAATTTAAGAAAATACAGAAGAGCCGAAAATAAATTCGAAAATAAGAAAGAAAAAAAGAAAGAAAGAAAGAATGACTGAAAGAATGAAAGAAAGAAAGAAAGAATGAAAGAAAGAAAGAAAGAATGAATGAATGAAAGAAAGAAAGATAGAAAGAATACAAAACGAAAGAAAAGCAAAAATTAAAAGTGAAAATACTAAAGAAAGAAATTAAGAAATTTAAAAAAATACAGAAGAGCCGAAAATAAATTCGAAAATAAGAAAGAAAGAAAGAAGAACGAACGAAAGACAGAAAGAAAGAAAGAAAGAAAGACGCTAAGAATTCCCAGCACCTGAAGAAGGCCGGAACGTACAACGTCCAAAACGTCGTAAACATGGCAGTAAAGACGAGGACAATGGTCCGAATAATGTAAATAGTGTAGAGAAAATATAACAGAAAAAGAAAGAATAACAAAAATTCAAATCGGAAATTAAAAATAAAGGAAGAATAAAAAGAGTAAACGAAAAAAGGGGTAAAAAAGGGGTAAAATTCAAGCCAAAAATACGAGTAAAGATTCGATGTTGAAAATAAAAAAAAGGAAAGAAAAATTATCCAGAATATTAAATCGGAAGAAGAAAAAATAAGTAATGTGATAAGTGGATGTAGGAAAAAAAACTTATTTCATTCAATATAAAGAAAAACTCATTGTATTAAACAAGCAGTTTTGTTTATTTGTTTGTTTCGAGGTTTAACAATCCTTATGGGATCATTTTAAGGTCATAACTAATGATTTTTTGTGGGTAAAGTTATTTTATTTTTACAACATTTTTCTTTTCGAGTATCACGATTCATTGGGATTTGTTTTTAAGGGCAGGATCCCCAGCCCCTACCCTTGTTATTTAACCCATAACTGGAGGGAAGGGGCGGATTAATACCTTTCCCAAGGGTACCAGTGCTTAAGTGAATGCAGGGTATTCAACTGGAATTCGAACTCGGCTCACCGATTTCTCTTTCCGAGCCGATATCCACTGCACCACAACGCACATCTGTCACTATACGCTTACAGCACCTGGTATTCCCAAGCGGTCATCCAAGTACTGACCAGGCTCAACGTTGCTTAACTTCGGTGATCGAGTGATAACCGGTGTATTCAACGTGATAGACCGTAAGCACGCACATCCATCACTAAACGCTTACAGCACCTGGTATTCCCAAGCGGTCATCCAAGTACTGACCAGGCTCAACGTTGCTTAACTTCGGTGATCGAGTGATAACCGGTGTATTCAACGTGATAGACCGTAAGCACGCACATCCATCACTAAACGCTTACAGCACCTGGTATTCCCAAGCGGTCATCCATCTAAGTACTGACCAGGCTCAACGTTGCTTAACTTCGGTGATCGAGTGATAACCGGTGTATTCAACGTGATAGGCCGTAAGCACACACATCCGTAACTAAACGCTTACAGCACCTGGTATTCCCAAGCGGTCATCCATCTAAGTACTGACCAGGCTCAACGTTGCTTAACTTCGGTGATCGAGCGAGAACCGGTGTATTCAACGTGATAGGCCGTAAGCACACACATCCGTAACTAAACGCTTACAGCACCTGGTATTCCCAAGCGGTCATCCATCTAAGTACTGACCAGGCTCAACGTTGCTTAACTTCGGTGATCGAGCGAGAACCGGTGTATTCAACGTGATAGGCCGTAAGCACACACATCCGTAACTAAACGCTTACAGCACCTGGTATTCCCAAGCGGTCACCCATCTAAGTACTGAACAGGCTCAACGTTGCTTAACGTCGGTGATCGAGCGAGAACCGGTGTATTCAACGTGACAGGCTGTAAGCCTTAAACAAGTAGTAACAGACTGTGGCTGCCAAGCCCTGATACAGAAACGTCTTTTTTTCTCTCTCTCTCTCATCATATTATTGTATAAATGTCAATTAAAGACCATACGTGATACCCGCTTTGGGCGATCATGTCTCGAAAGAGACACAACTGACTGGACAGAAGAATTTCCCGCAGTTTACTTTCCGCGGTAGGCTGGTTGCCGCCCAAGGCTATAAAACACAATCCGTCCTGCTATTCAATCCATAGCTGAGAGGAGAAGCGATGGATTCATACCTTGTGAGTAAAATTAGGGAGAGGGCTCTCTTTGAGGAGCCGTCGATGGTTGTGCAAGCTCGAAGGGTTTGAGTGTCCTTGTTCAGACCGGATAACGCGCTCTCACGCAGACACCGAAACTAGTTGCAATATAAACCTGTTGTGAAGTAGTTTTCGCACTGAAAGTTATAATCGTGCTATGTCGGTTGCTAATCGACTTAACGCACCTAAAATGTTAGGAACTTGGTAATCTTCCACTGTAAGCTAACTCCTTAGTATTCGGCTACCTGGCTTAGTTTATCTATGTCCAAACTGGAACTAACTAATTGTTCTACGGAACTCCAATAGAACTCTAAAGAACTCTCTAGAACTTCTAAGAACTAGAACTATAAGAACTTTCCAAGAACTTCTCGAGTTAACTTCCTGTTGACTCTTATTAATATAGAAGGGAGAGTCCTGTATCTGAGGAATAGGTGTGTTTCACCATAACAAAACCACAGGTGGGCTCCGGAGGTGTTGAACAAACACATTGTGCCTGAGCAGGCGACTGCAATGGGAATTAGCTAGCCGCCCTGGTAGCGACAACTGAAGTTTCTGGGACATGCAATGAGGAAAAAGGGTTTGAAGAATCTGATGCTAACAGGCCAGATGGAGAGAAAAAGAGACAGGTAAAAGCCGCGGATAACATATTTGAAGGGCCTGATCAGGTGGTTGGTAGAACGGGTGCGCAAGACGTTACAGGAGAACGCCACCAGGGATAGGGAGGCATATATAGGCGGGTATTCTCGATTACGAGTGGCCAGTCATTATATATACATTTACATATGTGTGTGTATCTATGTGTGTGTATGTGTGTATGAGGGTATGTATGTGTGTGTATGCCTGTGTATGTCTGTGTGTGTATGTGTGTACGTATGTGCGTGTATGTCTGTGTGTGTGTGTTAGACATGAAGGATGTGAACGCAATGAACTCAGCTCAGCTCTCCTATTCGTCAATCTAAGCTGCAATTCATAGCACCTTACGTCTAAAAATAAGGGTGATTTTATAAAGTGACTAGCAGTATAGCCCGACGTTGCTCGGGTGTAATGATAGCTTTAAAACTAATCCATGGTCCTGAAGCTCGGATTCAACCTAAAGAATATTTGTGTGCAGTTTGGTGAGAATCGGATAAAAATTATGGATTTGTATAAAGGACATACAGACAGATAAACTGACACACACACAAACATCTTGCCTTATATATATATATATTATCGATTTTCTGCACTATTGTAAGAACTGCAACATTGAATCTTCTGAATATCGTTTCTTATGTCTTTGTCTATGAGTGTATCAAAGTTGATTAAAATCGGACCACTCCTTCTATGACCCGATTTTTTCGATTATCGATTTTCGATATTTATCGGGGATACCTAGACACAAAACCTAGCTAAGAACACTCGCAGACGCTTATAGTACAACTGTGGAAATTTTCAAGAAGATCTGTTCAGCCGTTTTGGAGTCTATAGGTAACGGACACACACACACACACACACACACACACACACACACACACAAAGTTCCATTTATAAATAAGTTTAGATGCTCTTACATAAGCAGTCACTACATATAGCTGTTATATTTTCATACGAAAGTTATGCAAATATTTGAATATTTGTTTGCAATTAAGTAAACTCGAACTTACCCGTGATAAGCTGCATGGACCGGAAGTACTTCTAGATAATTGATAAAAGTTTACGACAGTTTAAAAACAACCCATTTAGTGTATTATAAATCCTGTCAAAACTGAAGGAAGGACCAACCGACATATGAATCCTGTCAAAACTGAAGGAACGACCAATCGACACATGAATCCTGTCAAAACTGAAGGAACGAACAACCCACATATGAATCCTGTCATAACTGAAGGAAGGACCAACCCACATATGAATCCTGTCAAAACTGATGGAATGACCAACCCACATATGAATCCTGTCAAAACAGAAGGAACGACCAACCCACATATGAATCTTGTCAAAAGTGAAGAAAGGACCAACCCACATATGAATCCTGTCAAAACTGAACGAAGGACCAACCCACATATGAATCCTGTCAAACCTGAAGGAATGGCCAACCCACATATGAATCCTGTCAAAACTGAAGGAAGGAACTACCCACATATGAATCCTGTCAAAACTGGAGAAAGGACCAAACCACATATGAATCCTATCAAAACTGAAGGAAGGACCAACCCATACATGAATCCTGTCAAAACTGAAGGAAGGACCAACCCACATATGAATTCTGTCAAAACTGAAAGAATGGCCAACCCACATATGAATCCTGTCAAAACTGAACGAAGGACCAACCGACATATGAATCCTGTCAAAACTGGAGGAAGGACCAACGCACATATGAATCCTGTCAAAACTGAACGAAGGACCAACCGACATATGAATCCTGTCAAAACTGGAGGAAGGACCAACGCACATATGAATCCTGTCAAAACTGAAGGAAGGACCAACCCACATATGAATCCTGTCAAAACTGAAGGAATGACCAACCCACATATGAATTCTGTCAAAACTGAAGGAAGGAACAACCCACATATGAATCCTGTCAAAACTGAAGGATGGACCAACCCACATATGAATCCTGTCAAAACTGGAGGAAGGACCAACATCGAATTTATGACAAAATTTAGTTTGATTTTGGTACTTTCACGAAAATACAACTTTTGAGATAATTCTTCATAAAAAATCTACAATTTACAAAAGCACAACTCATTCCAAAGCAAGAAGAGACAAAATCAAAAATGACAAATGGATCAGTTGACCATCAACATCAGTTTGTAAAGAAATGTAGCTGTCGTTTTTCGATATTCAACCGACCAGCTCACACCCTAATAATCTTAATTGGGATAGTCCTTCACTTAAGAAACGTAAAATAAACTGGTTTATTCCTTGAAACATGTAACATCAATAAAACCAATGTATATACCGGGTGAAAATGAACACAAGTTTTAAAACCATTGTAAAGAAAAGTAAGCAATTGTGAAAATAGCAACATATATTTTGAAACAAATGGGCAGAAAACGGAGCATATGAAATTACATTTTCAACTTTTCCTCCATTTTTGTTGTATAACCAAGGTTACACGTTTGAATAAATTATTGAGAGACTAGATGCAAAGTCAGGACCAATAATATTGCAGATTAATTTTTGTATTTTATCAAGAATGTCTAAACACATATCATAAACACCAGACGAGAGGTGGCAACAATATTCAATGCAAATACGAATGGTACTCTTATGAATATGTAAGATAGATTCTGTCGAGAAAGAATATCTAGCACGACAGAGTGAACCAACTTTCCTAGCAGACGACCTAGCAAATGATTCAATATAATCTTTTTACTTCATGCGCGTGGATATGTCAGACCATATATGGCAGCAATATTCAAAGCAAAGGCAAATGGTCGACCTATAAATATGTAAGATAGATTCTGTCGAGAAAGATTGTCTAGCACGACACAGTGAACCAACTTTCCTAGCAGACGACCTAGCAACTGATTCAATATAATCTTTTCACTTCATGTCAGACCATATGTGGCAGCAATATTCAAAGCAAGGACGAATGGTTGACCTATAAATATGTAATTTAGATTCTGTCGAGAAAGATTGTCTAGCGCGGCACAGTGAACTAACTTTCCTAGCAGCTGACCTAGCAATTGATTCAAAATAGACTTTCCACTTCATATTAGTGAATAAGTCAGACCATGTATGGCAGCAATATTCAAAGCAAAGACGAATGGTTGACCTATAAATAGGTAAGATAGATACTGGTGAAAAAGATTGCCTAGCACGACACACTGACCCAACATTCATTATAATCTAATCTTTATATTAATAATAAATAAACGAGATTATAATTATACTCGTCTCGAAAACATTCTTCGAAAAACTATTGAACGAAGGGAAAAATAGTTGTAAAAAAGAAAGAGCTTGGGTCATGAAAGTCAGTCAAAGTTCCTTTACCCATAGGACGGTGCCTCGCACAGCCACGACTACTCTCACCAAGCCGCTCAATCCAGAGCATTATAAGCTGGTTCAAGCAACGATATAACAGAAATAGTAGGAAGATTTTAATAATTAAGTAATTCATCGAGTTTTATTCGACCTCAACAGAATGCAGAAAGCACTGGACGGAGGCTTTGTCCTATATTTCGGACTCCTCAGAAGTGGCTCTGG
>JBBBDQ010001336.1:2410000-2510000 GCA_037127315.1 Ascarosepion bandense
ATTAGAAGCCTTAATCATATTATATTATTAACCCTCTAGGGCCATTCGTATCATATTTGATACAGTATGAAAACAAGCCTTGAAAGAAATATTTTCCTGAAAAATTTTTTAAGAGAAATATTTTATAAATTTCAAATGAAAGCAGTACTGACTGCTCAGTCAATGAATACCAAATGTTTCCTTATAGGGAAATACCAAATGTTTCCTTATAGGGGAATACTGTATCAAATATGATACGAATGGCCCTAGAGAGTTAATAGATAGATAGATAGATAAACAGACTGAGATTAACCCTCTAGGGCCATTCGTATCATATTTGATACCGTATGAAAACAAGCCTTGAAAGAAATATTTTCCTGAAAAATTTTTTAAGAGAAATATTTTATAAATTTCAAATGAAAGCAGTACTGACTGCTCAGTCAATGAATACCAAATGTTTCCTTATAGGGAAATACCAAATGTTTCCTTATAGGGAAATACTGTATCAAATATGATACGAATGGCCCTAGAGGGATAAAGTACCCAAATTTTTCAATTTCAAATTAACTGATAAACGTCATCAGTATTAAGCTAATATGAATTTAGATAAAATTCAGGATAGGTGTGGCGATGTGAGTGATGTGCAATGAGAGCGATTCAATCAGGATATCAAAACAATGGAAGAGCGCTACCAGAGACGGCGGGACAAACGAATGATGTCTGACTACTGCTGGAGTATCAAAAGGAATTTAAATAGCAATGAACATCCAGACAATCAAGGAAAACAAAAATTTTATCATCGTTCTTATGTTCACAAAGGTTTTATTTCTGCTGTCTTGTGGAGTAGTTTTCGCACTGAATGTTACAATCGGACTACGTCAGTTGTTAATTGACTTAACGTACCCAAAATGTTAGGAACTTGGTAATCTTCCACTGAAAACTGACTCCTTAGTATTCGGCTAACTGCCGACTGATATCAACTGCCTTAGTACAACTGGAACTAACTAGTAGTTCTACTGAACTCCAATAGAACTCTAAAGAACTCTCTAGAACTTCTAAGAACTCCTAAGAACTTCCCAAGAACTCCTTCCGTTTGCTTCCTGTTAATTCTTATTAATATAGGAGGGAGGGTCCATTATCTGAGGAATAGGTGTGTTTCCCCATCACATTAATATAGGAGGGAGTGTCTATTATTTGAGGAATAGTTGTGTTTCCCCATAACAGATGTTAGTTTATTAAATGATTTGATGAAAATACTTGCTGGTCTTGGTATATTCAATGGTGTTATTTTTAAAGACTTGGAGTTTGATTGATATTTAAAAAATAGTAATTCTGAATAAGTAGACCAATATTTGTTGGTTTAAATACGAATTGAGAGGTTTCTAAGACTTCACTTTGAGAAATATTGTCATCGGTCAAGATACATACAGAAAATAAATAAAAAAATACGCTTTTCCAGAAATGAGGCATTTTTGTACATCAAAAATGGTTAGTCAGTTAATCAAGTGCTATACGTGATATACACTTGGGCGATCATGTCTCGAAAGAGACATGACGAACTGGGCAGAAGATTATCCCGCAATAGGTTGCCATTGCTATCTAAAGTAGACTGGTTGCCAGCCAAGGATATAGAACCCAATCTCTCCTATTATTTAACCCATAAGTAAACGGAGAAGAGATGTATTAAATTATTATGTAGTAATTAGTGGAGGATCAGTTTATTATTTCATAACAATAGAAAACCGACCCCCTACTTTATGACCAGTAGAAGCCTTAATCATGATTCCAACTATTATATTCAGTCAGTCAGTTAAGTGTCATACGTGATACACACTTGGACGATCATGTCTCTAAAGAGGCATGAATAACTGGGCAGAAGATTATCCAGCAGTAGTTTGCCATTGCTTTCTGCGGTAGACTGGTTGCCAGCCAAGGCTATAGAACCCAATCTGTACTATTATATAACCCATAGCGAGAGGGGGAAGAGATATATTAAATTATTAAGTAGCAATTAGTAGAGGTCAGTTCATTACTTCATAACAATATAAAAATGATCCCCCACTTTATACCCAGTAGAAGCCTTAGTCATGTTTTCAAATATTATATTCAATCAGTCAAGTGGCATACGTGATACACGCTTGGGTGATCATGTCTCTAAAGAGGCATGACTAACTAGGCAGAAAATTACCCCACAGTAGGTTGCCATTACTTTCTGCGGGAGACCGGTTGACACCCAAAGCTATAGAACCCAATCTGTCCTATTATTTAACCCATAACTGGAGGGAAGAGACGGTTTAATACCTTTCCCAAAGGTTTTTGCGTAGAAGTGAATGTAAGGATTTCCACTGGAATTCGAACTCGGTTCTCCGTTTTGTTTTCAGATTCAGTGCCCTCAAATTAGTTTAAAAAGATGTTTGGTGTCTCTACACCATTGCAGTTTGTTCATTTTTTTTTTTTTTTTGACCAGTGATAGCTGACACAGAAAGGAAACTACAAGACCTCCTACAGAAGGTAGCTGAAGAGAGTGAAAAGAAAGGACTACAAATAAACTGCAGGAAAACCGAATGCCTGGTCATCAGTAAAAAGGTCAGCCCAAAATGCCAAATACTGATGGGGGGGATACTAAAATCAAGCAGGTACAAAAATTTAAATACCTGGGAAGTGTTCTAACAGAAGACGGAAAGTGCGACACAGAGATCCGAAGGCGAATTGGCATGGCGAAGGAAGCATTCCAGAAGTTGAGTAAAGTATTAAGAAACCGGACAATTTCGCTAGAAACAAAGAAGAGAGTACTGGATTGCTATGTGTTGTCAGTTCTTCAATATGACAGTGAATGCTGGACAATATCATCGAAGATGAAGGAACAACTTGAAGCAACTGAAATGTGGTTCTACAGAAGGATTCTGTGTTATTATGGATCGAGCATGTGAGCAATGATGAGGTCTTCGAAACAAAAATGAATTTAATACTGAGCATCAGGAAGAGACAACTGAAGTTCCTGGAACATGCAATGAGGAAGAAGGGCTTGGAGAACCTGATACTAACAGGCCAGATAGAGGGAAAAAGGGACAGGGGAAGCAGCGAATAACATATTTGAAGGACCTAATCAGGTGGAGAATGAAACGAGCGTTGCATGGTGTAACAGGAGAAGGCGTGCTAAGAGCCACCAGGGATAGGGATACGTCGAAAGCCATGATCGCTTACGTCCTGAATGGACAGGACACAGAGAAGAAGAAGAAGAAGAAGAAGAAGAAGAAGAAGAAGAAGAAGAAGAATGAAATGCGACATCCAAAAAGATTTGGTTTCCTCTTTAGCTTACACTGTGTGGGTTCTGCATTGTCATTCTAGATGATATCACACGTTTTATTGACCAAGGCAGAAGAATTGAGGCGTATATTGTTTTTCTTTATTTGTTTTTTTCCTTTTTCATTCAATCTATTGTCAGTAAAGATTTACTTTATTCCAAACTAGCAGTATAGCCCGGCGTTGCTCGGGTGTAATGAAAGCTTTAAAACTAATCCATGGTCCTGGAGCTCAGACTCTTTGGATGTTGGCACGAAAGACTAAAAAGCAATAGTTGTTTCCAGTTAAAGTGAAACCGTAGACTGAAAGAAAAATGAATGGATGTAAGTCAAATTTTGATTTCCTGGTATCGATATCAAATAAGTTTTTTTCGTCGTAAACTGAATTTTGAAGGCTAAATAAGTCCTCTGAGTAAATGGTATCATGGCTGAGACTAAGAACAACAATTATAACTACTTAGAGCCAAACCCGAAGCAAAAACTAAAATAAAAATACAGACATACAGGCAGATAAACAGACACACAAACACAAACATCTTGCCATTTATATATATGTATATATTATCGATTTTCTGCACTATTGTAAAAACTGCAACTTTGAAACGTCTGAATATTGTTTCTTATGTCTTTGTCTATGAGTGTATCAAATTTGAGTAAAATCGGACCACTCCTTCTATAACCCGATTTTTTCGATTATCGATTTTCAATATTTATCCAGGGTACCTCGACACAAAACCTAGCTAAGAACACTCGCAGACGCTTATAGTATAACTGTGTAAATTTTCAGGAAAATCGGTTCAGCCGTTTCGGAGTCTATAGGTAACGGACGGACACACACACACACACACACACACACACACACACACACACACACACAGAGACAAAGTTCTATTTATAAATATGTGTAGATAGATATTGAATTTGAATACGACATATCGTTCCCACTTTCCGTATCGATATCCACTACGGTAAACGCGAATCCATAAACGCCTAAAACGTAGCGTTTACTTTCGCACAAATATTTTTGGAGTCGGGACGGATCCTTTTATTCTTCTAGGTACGATTTAAATAACAGGTCAAAGGGTTAATAAGAGCAAAAGCAAATGAGGACACATTAAATAGAAAGAGCAATAAAGGATTATATAAACATTAATGGATATATCCCAATCCTCATAAATATGTTAGACATTATTGTGAGTGGGGAATATTGCCGCCTGGCCATCAACTTAAGTCAGAAGCAATTCTGACATTGTCTGACGTTCTGCCTTCGGGCGAAGACTAGCCCAGAAGGGCTAGAGTCTTGTCTGGGGGAATATTAGACATTTAATATTTGACCGAGCTATATGTATCGAATTCTTCTTCTTCTATGTGCCCTGTCCCTTCAAGACGTAGGCGACCATGGTTCTCCACGTCTCCCTATCCCTTGTGGCTCTTAGTATGTTTGCTCCTGTTACTCCTGGCAAACCCCGTTCCGTCATCCACCTGATCAGGCCCTGCAAATATGTTATCCGCTGACTTCCTCTGTCTCTTTTTCCTTCTATCTGGCCAGTCAGTATCAGGTTCTCCATGCTCTCCTTCCTCATTACGTATCCCAGGAACTTCAGTTGTCTCTTTCACTTCTTCTTCTTCTATGTACCCTGTCCCTTCAGGACGTAGGCGATCATGGTTCTCCACGTCTTCCTATCCCTTGTCGCTCTTAGTATGTTTGCTCCTGTTACTCCTGGCAACTCCCATTCCGTCATCCACCTGATCAGGCCCTGCAAATATGTTATCCGCTGACTTCCTCTGTCTCTTTTTCCTTCTATCTGGCCAGTCAGTATCAGGTTCTCCAAGCTCTCCTTCCTCATTACGTATCCCAGGAACTTCAGTTGTCTCTTTCACTTCTTCTTCTTCTATGTACCCTTTCCCTTCAGGACGTAGGCGATCATGGTTCTCCACGTCTTCCTATCCCTTGTCGCTCTTAGTATGTTTGCTCCTGTTACTCCTGGCAACTCCCATTCCGTCATCCACCTGATCAGGCCCTGCAAATATGTTATCCGCTGACTTCCTCTGTCTCTTTTTCCTTCTATCTGGCCAATCAGTATCAGGTTCTCCAAGCACTCCTCCCTCATTGCGTATCCCAGGAACTTCAGTTGTCTCTTCCTGATGCTCAGTAAAAAGGCCTTGTGCCACATTTTGTGGGGACTAAATACTAATATTGCTGTCTAGCAATTAATGTCGCTCTGCTGCATTGTCGAACTCTATACCTTCGTGCGGAGAGTAACCCAAACGAGGCTCCTCCAAAAGGTAGAGTCTCGTCTGGAGAAAAAGTAAACATTCAATTTTTGACCGAGCTATATGTCTCGGATTACCCACATTAAAAAAGCCTTGTGCCACATTTGGCCTCAAGTGAGGAGGAGCTAAATAATATATTGCTGGTTAGGAGTTCACTCCTAGCAGTGGTCATCTACTTCACGCAGGTGGCGAGAATTGTATTTTGCTGATGTTATAAAAATTACCATTTCATTTTCCAACCTCCATTTTGGTTATTTTTCACTCAGAAACCTTTTTAGGTTACAACACATACCGTTACCAAGCATATTTGCGCGTAAGTGAACGTGGCGAATTCACATGGAATTCGAACTGGGCACTCCGATTTATCCGAAGAATTACCAGGAAAATATTGACGCAAAAAGAATAGGGAAGCTAAGTTACGGCTATTGCAATCTGATTTAAGTCGCAATGCAAAGTGAGGAGGGATAAACTATAGAGTTGAATTAGAATTTAGGAGGAATCGGTAGTCCAATCCTAAACAGGAAACAAGTGATAAAACTTTAAGAAAGAAGAGGAGTGTAAACAGGGTAATGGATGAGCTTATATACTCCTATTGTGGAAAAATAATTAAAAATAAAAAGTAAAAATTTCAGGGTATAGGCGGAGAAGTTTAATGTAAAAAATTTAAGTAGAATTTGAAAACAGGAAACCAACTCCTAAACAGGAAACAAGGCATGAATCTCTATTCCTGTTCAAAAGGGGAGAAGACGTTAGAAGCATAAAGTTGAAGTAGATTTTAGAAAGAAATGAAAACACAATCCTAAACAGAAAACAAGGGATAAACCTCTACTCTTGTTTAAAAAGTCCAGGGAGGATACGTTAGATGTGTAGAGTTGAAGTAGACATTAAAAGGAACCGGGAAGCCAATCCTAATCAGAGAAAGATTTTTTATTTTATTTGAGAAAACTGAAGATGTCTTCTAGTTTTATATTAAAAAATGTATTGCTGGTAATAAAGTTTTTCTTTCAAAAGAGTATTATGACAATTTTTTTTTCAAAGATGTATTATTGGTAATATTTTTCCTTCAGAAATGTATATTTTTCTATAAATAAGTTTATTTTTATGTATATATTACTATAAAAGTCCATTTTTATACTTTCATAGTGTTTTGATCTCAGTTTGGGGGTCAACTATTTGCCCATAACTGGGACCCTATCATCATTATTACCCTGAGGCCTCGGCAGAGATAGAAATCACTACCCCCTTCCAGTATTCCCTATTTGTCATAGCTCCTGTAAGGTCTTCCTTGGCGATAGATGTATCTCTATGTATCCTGCCTGGAAAGGTTAACTTACGAGATCGATTGTGAGATGATGGGTGCCTCCATAATACAAACGATGAAACAAGTTCATCTGTGGCACTTGCACAATGCCCAGCAAACTGGACACGTCTCTTTTGAACTAAGGTTGATATTCTTGGTTGGTCTCCATATATCATTTCTAGAGTTGGGTGGTTTCGCCATGAAAGATCAAGTACTCCATGTAAACGGCGCTGTCGTTTTGCTGAAAGAGTCCAAGTTTCAGATCCATAGAGTAAGATTGGTTCAATAATTACGCGAAAAACCATGATTTTGATCTTACGATCAAGATTGGATTTCCAGATCTTATCCATTTTGTTACAAGCAGTCCATGCTATGGCTTTTCTGATATTGAAGTCTTTTTCAGAATTCTTGATGTGTGATCCTAGATATTTGTAGTCTTCAACGCGTTTAAGGATGTTATTCGAGAGAGTTTTAATTTCATGATTGCTGCGAATGTTAATTGGCATACGCTCAGTTTTGGTTTCATTCAGGTGAAGCCCTGAACAGTTTGCTGCTGATTCAAGAGAAGATAGGAGTGCCTGAGCACTAAGAAGGTTGTCTGATAACAGCCTAATGTCATCAGCAAAATCAGCATCGGTAATATAAAGTGCAGGATAACGTGAACTTCTTTTGGGCTGACACATGAGTCCATTTTCTTTTATTGTATCCACAGAGATGCGCATGATGTAGTCTATTACAATGATGAAAAGGAAAGGTACAAGTGTATCACCTTGGAGAATACCAGCTAGAATATCAAAAGGCTCTGTTTCACCATCTGAAGTTGGGACCCTAACAGGTGCTATCACTCCGAGTCGGAATGGACCTGGGAACAACAGCAAATAAGAGGTGGTTACATGCTCCTCACAACCGCCTAATCAGAGGCCTTGCTGCCGGATGCAGTTTACCTTCATACCAAGGACTCAGTGCCAGATTGAGAGAAGCACTTGAGAACGCGAGATACACACACACACACACACACACACACGCACGCACACACACACACACACACACACACACACAAACACACAAACAAACAAAAAAAAACGAAAAAACAAATATTAGGCGTAAGGATGTTTGTCTGAGACAGGACAAGTGAATACATGTTACAGAAATAAATACAAAAATAAATAAATAATTACCAAGTGCAAAACTTTTTTTTATCGCTGGATGTGCGTTGTGGTACAGTGGATATCGGCTCGGAACGAGAAACCGGGGAGCCGAGTTCGATATTCCAGTTGAATCCATTGTATTCACTTACGCGCAAATACCATTGGGAAAGGTATTAATCCGTCTCTTCCTTCCAGTTATGGGTTAAATAGCAGGACAGATTGGGTTCTATAGCCTTGGTCGGCAACCAGCCTACCGTAGAAAGCAATGGCAACCTACTGCGGGATAACGTTCTGCCCAGTCAGCCATGTCTCTTTCGAGACATGATCGCCCAAGCGTGTATCACGTATGGCACTTAACTGACTGACTGATGCTACCTAAGGTTTAACGTAATTAACTGTTAAACATTCTCCAAATAAAGAAGAAGAAAAAAACCGGTGAAAGAAAAAGAGAAATACAATAACCGAGAAGGAAATAGGGAGAAGCCTTCAGACAAATAAAAAAAAAAAAAAAAAAGACGGAAAACCGACTAGAGAAAGATAGAAGGGGGTGAGGCGAAAAGAAAAAAAAGCAAAGATTAAAAAAGGGAGGGAGGGAAGGAGGGAAGAATGAGTGAAAAAGAAATAAAAAAAACAATGACAGATAAATGGGATGAGATAATTAGACGAAATGATAATAAGCAAAAAAGAATATACAATTATGTGATAAAATATAAAGTTCAGATAAAAATGAAATAAAATAAAAAATAAATAAAAGATATAATAAAAATAGATAATGAGATCAATGAGATAAAGACGAGGGTCATTCAAAAAATAAGGTGAATTTTTCGGTATAAGGACATCTACGTGGGTCATTCAAAAATAAGGTGAATTTTTCGGTATAAGGACATCTACGAGAGTCATTCAATAAATAAGGTGAATTTTTCGGTATAAGGACATCTACGAGAGTCATTCAATAAATAAGGTGAATTTTTCGGTATAAGGAAATCTACGTGGGTCATTCAATAAATAAGGTGAATTTTTCGGTATAAGGACATGTACGTGGGTCATTCAATAAATAAGGTGAATTTTTCGGTATAAGGACCTCTACGTGTCAGTCAATAAATAAGGAGAATTTTTCGGTATAAGGATTTCTATGAGGGTCATTCTATAGAAGGTGAATTTTTCGGTATAAGGACATCTACGAGGTTCATTCAATAAATAAGGTGAATTTTTCGGTATAAGGACTTTTACGAGGGTCATTCAATAAATAAGGTGAATTTTTCGGTATAAGGACTTCTACGAGGGTCATTCAATAAATAAAGTGAATTTTTCGGTATAAGGACTTCTACGAGGGTCAGTCAATAAATAAGCTGAATATTTTGGTATAAGGACTTCTACGAAGGTCATTCAATAAATAAGCTGAATTTTTCTAAGGTGAATTTATCTAATACAGATAGAAGCTTACTATTTTTTCAACGTAGTCTCCCAGCAGTGTCACACACTTTTCCCATCTGTTCACAAGCTTTCGTATTCCCTCAGCGTAAAAATCTTTGGACTGATGTCTCAACCAATCACTCACAGCACTTTTGACTGCATCGTCACTTTCAAACTTCTTTATACAATTTAGCCCATTGTAGACATTTTTGTGGCTGAAACATGTGGCATCATACACAGTTGACATTCTCCTATGAATTTCAACTGGTTTGCACCCTTCAACAACCAAAAACTTGATAACGGACCTCTTGTTCAATCCTGGAGCATGCTTCTTGGTCGGCCATCTTTGTTAATCTCCAAAACTCTCAAAGATTTTTTTTCACTCTATAAAAAAAATTAAATCACTTTGAAAAAGAAGTAAAGAAAATTTTTTTAAAGGTAAGCTTCTATCTGTATTAGAAGTCCTTATACCGAAAAATTCACCTTATTTATTGAATGACCCTCACAGATGTCCTTATACCGAAAAATCCACCTTGTTTATTGAATGACCCTCATAGAAGTCTTTATACCGAAAAATTCACCTTATTTATTGAATGCCTCTCGTAAAAGTTTTTATACCTAAAAATTCACCTTATTTATTGAATGACCCTCGTAGATGTTCTTATACTAAAAAAATTCACCTTATTTATTGAATGACCCTCATAGATGTCCTTATACCGAAAAATCCACCTTGTTTATTGAATGACCCTCATAGAAGTCATTATACCGAAAAATTCACCTTATTTATTGAATGCCTCTCGTAAAAGTTTTTATACCGAAAAATTCACCTTATTTATTGAATGACCCTCATAGAAGTCTTTATACCGAAAAATTCACCTTATTTATTGAATGACCCTCATAGATGTGCTTATACCGAAAAATCCACCTTGTTTATTGAATGACCCTCATAGAAGTCTTTATACCGAAAAATTCACCTTATTTATTGAATGCCTCTCGTAAAAGTTTTTATACCGAAAAATTCACCTTATTTATTGAATGACCCTCGTAGATGTTCTTATACCGAAAAATTCACCTTATTTATTGAATGACCCTCATAGATGTCCTTATACCGAAAAATCCACCTTGTTTATTGAATGACCCTCATAGAAGTTTTTATACCGAAAAATTCACCTTATTTATTGAATGCCTCTCGTAAAAGTTTTTATACCGAAAAATTCACCTTATTTATTGAATGACCCTCGTAGATGTTCTTATACCGAAAAATTCACCTTATTTATTGAATGACCCTCATAGATGTCCTTATACCGAAAAATCCACCTTGTTTATTGAATGACCCTCATAGAAGTCTTTATACCGAAAAATTCACCTTATTTATTGAATGCCTCTTGTAAAAGTTTTTATACCGAAAAATTCACCTTATTTATTGAATGACCCTCATAGAAGTCTTTATACCGAAAAATTCACCTTATTTATTGAATGACCCTCATAGATGTGCTTATACCGAAAAATCCACCTTGTTTATTGAATGACCCTCATAGAAGTCTTTATACCGAAAAATTCACCTTATTTATTGAATGCCTCTCGTAAAAGTTTTTATACCGAAAAATTCACCTTATTTATTGAATGACCCTCGTAGATGTTCTTATACCGAAAAATTCACCTTATTTATTGAATGACCCTCATAGATGTCCTTATACCGAAAAATCCACCTTGTTTATTGAATGACCCTCATAGAAGTCTTTATACCGAAAAATTCACCTTATTTATTGAATGCCTCTCGTAAAAGTTTTTATACCGAAAAATTCACCTTATTTATTGAATGACCCTCGTAGATGTTCTTATACCGAAAAATTCACCTTATTTATTGAATTACCCTCATAGATGTCCTTATACCGAAAAATCCACCTTGTTTATTGAATGACCCTCATAGAAGTCTTTATACCGAAAAATTCACCTTATTTATTGAATGCCTCTCGTAAAAGTTTTTATACCGAAAAATTCACCTTATTTATTGAATGACCCTCATAGAAGTTTTTATACCGAAAAATTCACCTTATTTATTGAATGCCTCTCGTAAAAGTTTTTATACCGAAAAATTCACCTTATTTATTGAATGACCCTCATAGAAGTTTTTATACCGAAAAATTCACCTTATTTATTGAATGACCCTCATAGATGTCCTTATACCGAAAAATCCACCTTGTTTATTGAATGACCCTCATAGAAGTCTTTATACCGAAAAATTCACCTTATTTATTGAATGCCTCTCGTAAAAGTTTTTATACCGAAAAATTCACCTTATTTATTGAATGACCCTCGTAATATAACTTATAAGATACGATAATGAGCAGTTATCAAATAATTACATATGTAATAGTGGTATGTGATATTGTGAGATAGATATGATATGGTATATGATACGATAATTAAAATGATAATATAATGAGATTAGACATGTGACAGCATGAGGTTTGATATGATGAGGAGGGATCAGTTAAAAATTCAAATTTTAAAATAACGGAAAACAGTGATTTTAAAACTTGCCAATTCATATTGAGTTTAAAGTAACACAAAAAGAAATTGCGAATTTAACATTTTTTTTGTTTTAAATTCAGTTTAAATTATGCCCAAAACTTTGTGAATTGAGAAAAACAATTCGGTTTCTTTAAATTGCCAAGGACTCAGCGTTCCACGGAATTTGTGATTTGAAAAACCTAAATTCATTTAAGTTACACGGAGTTAGTGATTTAAAGAAACAACTCAATTGAAGTTCCACGGAGTTTATGTTTTGAAGAACTCCACCTAATCGAAATTTTACAGGTTAGTGATTTGAACAACCCAATTCAGTTAAATTTGTTTGGTGTTTATGATTTCAAGAACCCAATTCAATTGAAGTTCCACGAAATTTATTCTTAGAAGAACCCAGCTCAATTGAAGTTCTCCTGAGTTTGTCATTTAAAGAACCCAGCTTAATTGAAGTTCCACAGAGTTTGTGACTTGAAGAACTCAACTCGATCCAAATTCCACGGAGTTTGAACTTTGAAGAACCCAACTCAATCAAAGTTCCACGGATTTTTTGGTTGGAAGAACTCAATGCAATTGAAGTTACACGGAGTTTGTGACTTGAAGACCTGAAGTTAATTGATGTTCTACGGAGTTTGTATTTTGAAGAACCAAGCTCAGTTGAAGTTCCACAGAGTTTGTGATTTGAAGAACTCAATTTTTGGCTAGAATTAGAATTTCGGTCCAAATCGGAGTTTCGCCCTTTTTGCCTGAATGTGGCTTATAGCCCGAATCAAAATTAACGATAGGTTTTGAAGTTTCATGGAGTGAACTGAGGAAGTCAAAGTTATTTCTTAAAAATTATCATTGCTGTTTTTTAAGCTGAACCAGAGGTCCCGTTAGTTTGGGGTTGAAGATTCAATTACCCCTTGCTTAGCTTAAATATTCGCGTGTCAAGAAGCTTTCCACTGACGTTTTGCAAGGTATCACCTTAGGCAGAAGAAGGATCAGACATAAGGATAAAGTGGCTGACAACATCATTGACTGGACGGACGGGAATAAAACATTCACAGAGACACAGGCATTGGCACGCAGATGAGACATTCGCAGGGATATCTTCAAGTGCTTTGCAGCACAACGGCTCTACAACCACATCTAGTCAAGGAACTTATGATAACAATTATATATATATATATATCTGCGGATGACTATTTACACTCTCACACCCTGATTGAGCACTCTGTAAGAATGGTAGACTTTGAAAAACAGTAGCTACTCTAGCATTTTCGCATCGTTCATTCAGCAATGAATTAGAACACTCTCAGCTATTGGGCGTGTATAATGATAATATACACGCTAAAAAGTCTGCCTTCTTCTACCGACTGCCCATAGCGCAGAGGTAGAATCGCCGACTGACGCCACTTCGGTCGGGTTTCAATCCTGGGTTAAAAGCAATCGGAATCTAACTGTACTGATGAGCTGTAATACAGCGAAACAAATCTGTCTGCGGATGACTATATATATATAATTACTTAGTTTTTGTTCATAATAAAATTTGACCAGTACACAGTTGTATTAAAGTGTACAATACAATTATATTGTAGAACTTTTGAATATTCTTCAGTTGTAGGAATACAATCAAATTGAGTTATAGCTGTACTAGTATAATAATTTAGAAAATTTCATAAAGAAACAAAACATCAGAAATTTAAATAGCATTGTACAAAACAAGATCATTAATAAGGAATGTAACTGCGTAGACAAAAATAAATGCCCACTTCAAGGATTTTGTAATACAAACGAAGTCATTTACAAAGCAAAAATATATGACTTAAATGGTCAAAACAAAACATATTTGGGATCAACCAAAGACACTTTTAAGACCAGATGGTTCAATTACAGGTCTGCAGTTAAAACAGAAAACTTAATAAATTGTTCAGACTTGGCTAGCCACTTGTGGAAATTGAAATTAAAATATGGGAAAAACCCAGACATAACGTGGAGTATAGTGAAAACAGCCAAACCTTACAACGGTGGCAAAATATGTGGACTGTACCAGGAAGAAAAATTAGAGATTATGCTATTCCCAAACAAAAATGAATTATTGAATGAAAGAACAGAAATAATGACTAAGTGTAACCATGCCATAAAATACTCATTAGGTTCATACAACCATGGATGAAAAGGTTATAATTTCTTGTAATTTTGAAAATTGCATATTCAAAACATCCCTATTACGTGAGCGTACTTAGAAAAAACAAAAAAAATGGTAAAATCAGTTATTGCAAATCGCCTGAAGACACCACATTGTAGAAACATAGGTCGCGTAATAACTCGTTTACAAGTGAAATATATATATATATATATATATATATATATATATATATATATATATATATATATATATATATAATCATCTGAAGACAATCCTATTTCGATGTATCACAGCTTTTCAGTGCAACTAGATTATCCGTTTAGCTTCAAGCCAGGATCGAAATTGTCATTATACGAATATCTTATGACTGAACTATCTGTGTAACGGCAGAGATAGACAGCTTACACAGCAGGTTATTCACAGGATATACACAAACACCGACGACGTTCAATTTTATAGCCGAACCAAACTGCCTTCATTTCAGTAATCAGTTAGTCAGTTAAGTGCCATACGTGATACACGCTTGGGCGATGATGTCTCGAAAGAGACATGACTGACTGGGCAGAACATTATTCTGAATTAGGTTGCCATTACTTTCTGCAGTAGACCGGTTGCCAGCCAAGGCTACAGAACCCAATTTGTCCTGTTATTTAACCGATAACTGGAGGAAAGAGACGGATTAATAACTTTCCTTAGGGTATTTGTGTGTATGTGAATTCAGTAATCAAAGAACGTAAAACCATCGCCCGTGCATTGAATACTGCTGCCATATCTGGACGGGTGCCCCTGCTATTCTCCTCAGGCTTCTCGATAAGGTTCAGAGGAGGGTCTGTAATATGATAGATACCGACTTGGCAGACCGCCTGCAGTCTCCCACCGGCGCGACGTGGCTTCCCTGTGTCTCTTCTATAAATACTTTCACGGCTTCTGCTCCGATGAACTTAGATCACTGGTGCCCCCTAAATACGAATTTGCACGAGATACTAGATTGGCAACTAGATCCCACCCTTTTACAGTGAAACCGATAGAATGCAGCCGTAACTTCTACTCCAACAGTTTCTTTCCTCGCACTTCCCAACAGTGGAATTCCCTTCCACACGATTGCTTCCCCGACGGCTACAATCTCCAGGAGTTTAAATGTAAGGTCAATAGACACCTCCTAACACACTAACCTGCTCCCATTCCTCCTGATATTCCCTATGTCTAACATTCATTCCTCCTGACATTCCCTATGTCTAACCACTCCTTCTCTTTACCTTCCCCTATGTAGCCCCATGCGCAATAGTGGCAGTGGAATGCCTTGCTTGGGGTGAGATGATTAAAAAAAAACCTCTTGGGCAGTAATAATATAGGGTTCGGTTCGAAATTTTAATAGATATCAACTGAGGAATTACAACGGTAGAAACGTCGTGAATATGGCAATAAAAATGAGAACAACAGTTCAAACAATGTAAAGAGTATAAACACATATAAACCTCATCTCAAAAATACAGACAGATCCTGAAGAAGGGCGGACCGTACAAAGGTCGAAATATCGTGTATGTCACAATAAGACGAAGAAAACAATTTGATCCATGTAAATAGTATAAACACATATAAACTTCATCTTAAAAATACAGACAGATCCTGAAGAAGAAGGGCCGTACAAGTGTCGAAACATCGTGAATGTCACCATAACGACGAAGAAAACAATTTGATCCACGTAAATAGTATAAACACATATAAATTTCATCTTAAAAATACAGACAGATCCTGAAGAAGGGCGGACCGTACAACGGTCGAAACATCATGTATGTCACAATAACGACGAGGAAAACAATTTGACCCATGTAAATAGTATAAATAGTTACAATACCTCATCTCAGAAAATAGACTGTTATATTTTCTGTACTAAAATCTTAGTCTTATAACGGAGAAAAGGAGTGCGTGAACAAAACAAAAAACACTTTACTATAACTAACTTTAAAAAAAAAAGCTCTTACACGCATAGTCAACCTCGACAGTGTTCAATCAATCATTGTAGGAAGTTGCTACCATAAAAGCCAGTGTATCAACGTTTCCGCCCCTACCCGACCGGGCAGAGGCAAGGAATTCAGGTTTGCCTCACCGTATTTCCAAAGGCGTAAAGCAGGCGAGAGGGATAAGCGGCTCAGCGAAGTGAAACAAATCTGATCCGTGATCTTGCTAGGATGGGCAAATACAGCAGATGCAATTCAGCGGCGACATGTACCGTCTCTTATACGCACGGGAGCCCTTTAAACGATTCAGGTCTTATATATGTTCAAGTGAGAGGAGAAACTAGCAAAAATAGCAATGAACAAAAATATTTTTGCAGGCCGCTATGACTGCAGTGAATTCGATCCTCACTAAGTGTCCTATAACCTTGTGGCCCTGTGCCAGACTCCCTAAACTTTATGAACACAATTAGTTAATACCTAGTTATGGCACAGTAATTTTAGGGTCGGTACCTCCACTCATTTACGACATATAACTCTTAAATTGAATTTTTAGAAATAAAAAGTTTTCTTGAAACTTTTATTTTAGTTTTAATTGAAAGCTAAATGATTAAATTTATTATTTTCAGTAAACAAAATACGCTGGTGTATTTCAAACAGAAATTATATTGATTAGAATCTAAAATTTTGAGAATTTTAAAAAAATTATTCAATTTTTCGGACATTTTTGGCCGATAGATACATTTGTAAACAAAACTTAATTCTTGGTTTTAAAAATCTTGCAAAAATAAAATATACATCTGTGTCAATTTATTTTTAGAAAATTAACAAATTTAAAATTACATTAACTGATTTACACAAGCATTACTTATTTATAGTATGAAATTTAGAATAAAACTATTTTTAATCACGGAGTATTGATCTTTTTGACCTTTCCGGTATGATTTGACATGTGATGACAGCCCGACAGATGTGAGATAAGTTAAGTGTGTGCCGACTAGAATTGTCAAAATTGTCCAATTTTTTTTTTCTTTAAAGAGAAGAAAGCTTTAAACACATGATCTTTTAATGTACACACAGAAATTACCATGCAAACGACAAAAAAAGTCTTCAAATAGACAAAACAAATTAAGAATTGTTTTAAAAATACGAAGGCTCAATGATTTGTATTAAACTTTTTAATTTTCGATTAGTAAATGTAGTCTTCACTTAATAACTTAATAACCTAACGCCAACAAATCTTTGAAGTATTTTAAAAATAATTTGGAAACTTTATAAATTTTATAATCTAAAAAAATGAAAGCAATTCTTTTAAAATTTCATTATTAATCGAAATTTCTTTTTCTTCAGACTATACTTTACTTAATATATGTTATTTATTAAAGCAATTGAAAGCTTATTTAATTAAATTATTCTATAATTTTATTTCATCTTTTTTTTTTCTATTTGGAGCAGATTTTCGGAAAATTTATATTTCCTACTGAGTCCCGCGTTACCTAATAAAAACCAATTTTCCCAACAAAAGTTAATTTCTTGAAATTTCATGAATTTTCTTGTAAAAAAATATTTTTGCCAAGATTTTTATGAATAATAATCTGAAAAATAATTTTATTCATTTGTCAATAAGTCATGAAAGTTTCATTAAAATCCGACAAATATTTTACTTTTATAAGAATTTCCAAATTAATGAGTTTTTTCACCGGAAAAAAAAACTGAGTTATATAATATTACGTTATTTATTGTAAACTCTTGTAGCGATTTGGTTGCTGGCTAACGAAAAACAAAACAATATTTCAAACGTGTTAGAAAGAATTAAAAAATTCTAAAAATAATTTTAAAATACTTTGATCTTTCCTCTTGATAATAACATAAAAATTTGAATGGAAAAACTTCGTTTTTATTAAGTTTGGGGCCTTTTATCTATGATGTTTTTTTTTTGCTGTTTTTTTTCTGACGGCTACAACCTCCAGGAATTTAAATGCAAGGTCAATACCCACCTCTTATCCACTTGACTCCAGTTCTTTCTACATCACACTGAGTATCTTGTTCTATCTTCTTTTTCTTTCTCTCTGCCTTAGCAACTGTCTTCACACCTGTGTTTTCGTCTTTCTCTTGCCATTTCTCTGACACCAACTGTAGCTGTCGCTCTCCTCTTGCCTAAACTTTTGCGCCTTTTGGGTCATTTAATATTGAAATTTAATTTTCATGGGCGCATTAGTAATTTCTTTAAAAAATGTATTGCTTTGAATTTTTTGAATATATGAATGTATATTTGGGCAACAATCTTTCTTTTATATATGTTTCTTTAAAAACAACCAACAAGTAAGATTTGAATGTTTTAATTGTTAGAATTTTGAATTTTTTTTAAATTGGAAAGACGCTACATATATAGGCCCTCCGCAAGGTGTAGTGACACGTGGTCTGAAAATCGCTTAAAGCTTGACACTGAGAGTAACAAATCAGCGTTGATTTTTATACACGCACACACACATAATATAAAACAGAGAGAGAGAGAGAGAGAGAGAGAGAGAGAGGAAAGGAAAGAAAGAAGGAAAGGGAACGAAACAAGAAGATGATGAAAAGAAAAAGAAATTCGACACATACGCACATACACACGTGTACACAAACACAGACATACAGACAGACAGATAGATAGATAGATAGATAGATAGATAGATAGATAGATAGATAGATAGATAGATAGATAATGGACAATCTGAGATAGATAGATAGATAGATAGATAGATAGATAGATAGATAGATAGATAGATAGATAGAATAAGAACAGAATGGCATAGATAGATAGATAGATAGATAGATAGATAATGAACAGAATGGCATAGATAGATAGATAGATAGATAGATAGATAGATAGATAATGAACAGAATGGCATAGATAGATAGATAGATAGATAGATAGATAGATAGATAGATAGATAATGAACAGAATGGCATAGATAGATAGATAGATAGATAGATAGATAGATAGATAGATAATGAACAGAATGGCATAGATAGATAGATAGATAGATAGATAGATAGATAGATAGATAGATAGATAGATAGATAATGAACAGAATGGCATAGATAGATAGATAGATAGATAGATAGATAGATAGATAGATAGATAGATAGATCTACCAAACACCCCAAGACTGGAGCAGCGATTAAGTTTTAACTTAGTTTAAAAATAACAAAAATGAAGAAATCTGCAATCAAGTGACAAACTTCGAAGTTATACGAAATTGATATTTACCGAAATATTTATTAAAATTTATTTGTTTTGAACATTATTTTTTAAATTTAAATAAATATGTCGGTTAATACCAATTTCGTAAATTTCCGTATAATCTCGTAATATTGTCGTCGGTTACGTTTGTATATATTAGCATACGATCCCGAGCAGAGACAGATGTTTTTAAAAAAGAAATCAGAAGAATATGTATTTAAAAGCCTCGATCAGAGTTTGTCTTTCATGATATCTTCAGTGATTGAGTGGTAAGACAAGCCAGACTTAATGACGGCATATGGAAGTATGCAGGTTTGAATTCTTCCGAAAGATTCCTTGTACATGTAGGCCGGTGGATATTTAAAATGTACTGTTTAATTATGAAAAAACAAAAAACAAAACAAAAAACAACAGACTATCCACTCAAATACGAATATCCATTAAAAGTAACGTTCAAAACAAATAATTTTGAATAAAATTTGAGGCAGTAATCTTTCTTTTAAACATGTTTCGTTAAAAACGACCGACAAGGAAGATTTTATTAAATTTTTCATTTAATTTTTCCAATATTCTTACATGTTTTTCTTTTGCCGAAGATATAGAATATAAAAATGTTCCATAATTATTTACTCTCCAAGCGCTTTCAGCAACTTCACTGGCCATTTTCAAGGAAATTATTTTTTCGATGTTGTTAATTTATCATCATGTTTTGACTGTAATTTATTTTGTCTTTTTGAAGAGGAGCGTTCTTTAAAAGCTATCTCAGTTTTTATTTTGTTTTTAGAGTAGATAGATCTATCTATCGCCCGGTTCACACTCCACCCACGTCTATTGAGCAGGTTAAGAGGCTCATCCCTTGTTCCCTGTTTAAGATGTGGTTTCCGGCTTTCTCTTTTCCAATCTTTTCACTATTACATAGCCCCCTGCACATAAGTGGCGTTACCGCCTTGCTCAGGGTGATACGATTAAAAAAAAATATATATATATATATACACTAACTACCTGATGAGACATTATACTTTCAATGTCGAAAAAAAAATCTACAATTGTGTTGTAGTTTCTTGTTTGCACATGTTCTAAAGTAATAATTAATAATATATATATATATATACGCATCATTCATTCAGCAATGAATTAGAACACTCTCAGCTATTGGCGTGTGTATACATGATATATCACACGCTAAAGTCTGCCTCCTTCTACCGAGCGCCCATAGCTCAGAGGTAGAATCACCGACTGACTTCTATTCAAAGTTTCAATCCTGTGTAAAAAGCCATCGGATGTCTAACCGTACTGATGAGCTGTGATACAGCGAAACAGATCTGTTTGCGGATGACTATAAACATACACACACACACACACACACACACACACATATATATATATATATATATATATATATATATATATATATATATAGTCAGTTTTTGGTCATAATTAAATTAGACCAGTACACAGTTGTACTAAAAAAGCGTTCAATACAATTATCTTGTAGAACTTTTAAATATTTGTCATTTGGAAATTAGTTATTTCACGCCCTAGGTTTCTACCTTTTGGTGTCTTTAGGCGATTTACAATAACTGATTTTACCGTTTTTCAAAAACTCACGTAAAACAAATCTTTTACGAACGCGCAATTTTCCAAAATAGCAGAATTTACTTAAGGATTTTAGAATATATATATATATATATATATATATATATATATATATATATATATATATATATATATCAGCATGCAGTGTGGGTATAGAAGAATCCAAAGGAGTATCCTGTACATACAGTGGTAGGACAACTCTCTAAGTGAGCTCTAATTATATATGTATATAAAAACATATAGAGCAAAAATAAGAGAATTTCAGGCAGACACGGTATTTCATGGTAAATTGGAAGAGTAAGCCAATTTCAGGCGAACCATCATCAGCGTTCGTCTTTATTTTAGAAAGGTTTTTATGATGGTTCGCCTGAAGTAGGCCCATATATATATATATATATAGTTGCAGCGAAAATATGCCACAAATAATAAAAAAGCACAACAGAAAAACTATCAGCAAACAGCCAAAACAAATTAAACCCACGTGTAACTGCAGAATAAGAAATGAATATGAAATTTTTACAAAACAACGTTATATACGACGGTAAAATTACCAGATAACGAGGAAAAAATATACATAGGAGTAATAGAAGGACCCTGGAAACAAAGAAACTACGTACACAAAACATCCTTCACAAATAGTAAATACACGAACAGCACAATGCTTCTTGAGTATATCTGGGAAATTAGAAACAAAACCCAAATCATACCAAAAATATGGAAAATACGAAAAAGAACATCAGTTTACAATTAAAAACCCGCAGACTTTGCTTGGAAAATAAGAATAGCTAATGTTATCTTCCCAGACCAAAATAAACTACTAAATAAATGATCTAAACTCATCTCAAAATGTCGACATAAAAACGAATTTTTATTCTTCTTCTTCTATGTGCCCTGTCCCTTCAGGACGTAGGCGATCATGCCTCTCCACGTCTCCCTATCCCTTGTGGCTCTTAGTATGTTTGCTCCTGTTGCTCCTGGTAACCCCCGTTCCATCATCCACCTGATCAGGCCCTGCAAATATGTTATCCGCTGCCTTCCTCTGTCTCTCCTTCCTTCTATCTGACCAGTCAGTATCAGGTTCTCCAGGCTCTCCTTCCTCATTGCATGTCCAAGGAACTTCAGTTGTCTCTTCCTGATGCTCAGCATCAATTTCCTTTTTGTTGCCATTCTTTCTAACACCTCGTCGTTGCTTGTATGCTCAGTCCACGATATCCGTAGCATCCTTCTGTAGAACCACATTTCGGCCGCTTCCAGTTTTGTCCTCATTTTCGATGATATTGTCCAGCATTCACAGCCGTATTGAAGAACTGACATCACGTAGCAGTCTAGCACTCTTTTCTTCGTTTCTATTGAGATTTTCCTGTGTGTTTTCAAAATTTTATTACGTTACTTAAAAATCGAAAACTAGAAAGAATAACTAAATAATAAAGAACAAATAATCTAAGCCAAGCAAATAATAAACAAATTAAAAAATTACTGCCACCCTAACAACCATGAGAACAAATCAAATCAAATAAACAAATATAAAAAATAAAAAACAAATGCAAATAAATGAATTAATTAAACATCGAAAACCGAAAAAGATAAATAAATACAAAATAATGACCAAGAAAAATAAATTTATCCAAATAAATAAACACACCACTTCCGCCAAAATAGCCGTTAAAAGGATTACCCACAATGCACCACTGATCCGTACATATAAATAGTCGGGCAAAAACCCAGCACATATGACATAATGATTGCGTCTAGCAGGAAACAGTCTATCGCCTCTGAGTGTTGACTTCAATGTTCACTTTTATATTTACACATACTCTGTCTCTGATATTGAGCACTTTATCCTATAAGTATATCACACCTTAAAACTATATTTTTCATCTTCATATATATATATACATATATATATATATATATATATATATATATATACATGCGCAAAAATGTGTTTCTGGTAATTTTTCATTTAGAAAAATAGATTGTTAGTAAAATTCTTTTTAACAAAAACGTATTGCTGGTAATATTTTTTTAATTACAGAAATATATTACTAATAATTTTTGGTAATTTTAATTGATGTTGCTGCTAAATTACATGATCGCCTACGTCCTGAAAGGACACGGCATATATAGAAGTAGAATTGCTGCTAATTTTTTTTATTGTGAAAGTCTATTGCTGTTATTTCATTATAATTTTCTTTATACTTTCATAGTGTTTAGAGGTTAACTATTTGTCCATAACTGGGACCCTAACAGGTACTACCACACCGGGTCAGGGTGGACCTGAGAATAACAGCAATTAAAAAGTGGTTCTACGGTCCTCAGAACCTCCAAATTAGAGGCCTTGCTGCCGGATGTAGCTTATCGTCATACCCAGGAAGGATGTGATCTTGTGGAGGAAGACTTCACTAATCTACATCTGCGTCAACACAGATGCAACTTCGCAAGCCTATCGCTGGTCTGTTGCTATTTCCACAGCAAATATTCTGATGAACTCTATTCTTTTGTTCCATTACATCTTTACAGCTAAACCATACCATGCTACTTCCAAGTAGTTGAATCACCTTCATTTCCCCCGTTCTCCAAACATAAGAAAGAAGTTCCACTCAGACAGCTTTTCAAAAGATAACTGCCACTTTCTAGAAAAAACTCCTTCGTGGGTGCTTCCTTGAACACTGCAATTTTAACTTCTTCAAGTTTCTGATTTTTATTTTTCTCTTCTGTCATTTAGTTAAGTGCCATACGTGATACACGCTTTAGGCGATCATGTCTCGAAAGAGATATGTCTGACAGGACAGAAAATTATCCCGCAGTAGGTTGCCATTGCTTTCTGCGGTAGACTTGTTACCAGTCAAGGCTATAGAACCCAGTCAGTTAGTTAAGTGCCATACGTGATACACGCTTTGGGTGATCATGTCTCGAAAGAGACTTGACTGACTGGACAGAAGATTATCCCGCAGTAGGTTGCCATTGAATTCTGCGGTAGACTGGTTGTCACCCAAAGCTATAAAACCCAATCTGTTTAACCCATAACTGAAGAGAAGAGACGGGTTAATACCTTTCCCAAGGGTATTTGTGCGTAAGTGAATGCAAGGAATTCAACTGGAATTCGAACTCGGCTCCCCGATTTCTCGTTCCGGGTCGATATCCACTACACCACAAAAACTTCACATATCGGATATCTCATTCATTAAGCTTCAACCTTGAGTAGCTGTCGAGACTTGTCTTTCGGGGAAATTCGAGTATTAAGAAAAATAAACGTGTTGAGTGCAAGGGGATTCTTCTGTCGTCAATTCGATCTCCGCCTTCAAGTAGTTTTAACTGATTCGTTTAGACTTCTTTCTTAGTTCTCTCAATTTTCTGTCGAAGGTCGGTGGGCACCGAAATACAAAAGGGTCGAAACGCCAAACTTGCCAATGAAATTACACCCCGAAAAAGTACCTCCCACATGGGCTCATTTATCCGAACCGAATGTCTGACAACACCGGCCCGGAGCCAACTTCATGTGCGATGGTGCCGACACTCACAGCGGATGAAGCAAAGGATAGAAGATTAGAACAACAACAAAAACAAAATGAAAACGGAGGCAAGACCGGTTTGTCAGTAGCCATGGGCGGAATTAGACACAGAAGAGGTGAGAAACGGGAGACGATGACAGAGAGAGAGAGAGAGAGAGAGAGAGAGAGAGAGAGAGAGAGAGACCTATTGGCCGCTGCTTGTCATAAACCCTTTCATTCTAAAATCTCTATTTTCGGCAGTGACATGAACGCTAATATCGAGTTGTTGATAGACCTCTTATTGTAGTCAACACTCTTTCCTCGGGCATTTGCTTTCAGAAGCTCCATTTCTTTTTCATTCATTTCTTTATCGGTTTTCTTTCTTTTCTTTTTCAAGTTTTTGTCTGTGTGTCGGTTTGCTTTCTCTTTTTTTTTTCGACTTTTTTAATCGATTTCGATTTTTTTTCTTTTTTGACTTTTTGACTTCCTATCGTTTGTCGTCTTTTTCTTCTTGATTTTCTTTCTATCGTTCTCAGTTTTCTTTTCTTTCCTTCTTCTTCGACTTTTTTCTCATTTTCAATTTTCTTTCTTTATCGGTTTTCTTTCCTTTTTTTTAGTTTTTTTTTTCTCAATTTCAAATTTCTTTCCTTTATTTATCGGTTTTCTTTTCTTTCTCTGTTGTTTTTTCTTTCTTTCTTCTTCGACCTTTTTTCTCTTTTTCAATTTTCTTTCTTTCTTGATCGGTTTTCTTTTTTTCTTCCTTTTTCGACTTTTTTAATCGATTTCAGTTTTCTTACTTTTTTTGGGGGGGGGGGTTCTTTTCTTTCTTTCTCTTCTTTCGAATTTTTCTTCTTGATTTTCTTTCTATCGTTCTCAGTTTTCTTTTCTTTTCTTCTTCGACTTTTTTCTTTTTCAGTTTTCTTTCTTTATCGGTTTTCTTTCCTTTTTTTTAGTTTTTTTTTTTCTCAATTTCAAATTTCTTTCCTTTATTTATCGGTTTTCTTTTCTTTCTCTGTTGTTTTTTCTTTCTTTCTTCTTCGACCTTTTTTCTCTTTTTCAATTTTCTTTCTTTCTTGATCGGTTTTCTTTTTTTCTTCCTTTTTCGACTTTTTTTTAAAATCGAATTCGCTATTCTTTCTTTCTTTGTCGGTTTTTCTTTCCTGTCTTTTTTATTCGATTTTTTCTTCTTGGTTTTCTTTCTTTCTTTATCAGTTTTCTTTTCTTTCTTTCTTTTTTCTTTCTTTCCTTCTTTCTTTCTTTCTTTCTTTCTTTCTTTCTTTCTTTGTCGATATTTTTCTTTTCGGTTTCGTTTTCCTTTCTTTTTTTTTATTGGTTTTCTTTACTTTTTCTCTTTTTTTCTGCTACCTTTTCTTGGTTAAAATTTTCTTTCGTTCTTTATCGGATTTCTTTTTGTCTTTTTCAACGTTTGTTAATCGATTTCGCTTTTCTTTTCTTTTCTTTCTTTCTTTCTTTTTCGATATTTTTCTTCTCAATTTCAATTTTCTTTTCTTTATTTATCAGATTTCTTTCTTTCTTTGTCAACTTTTTTTATCGATTACGAGTTTCTTTCTTTCTTGATTTTTCTTCCTATCGCTTTTATTTCTTCTTGTTCTTCTTTCTTTCTTTATCGGTTTTCTTTTCTTTCTTTTTGACTTTTTAAATCGATTTAGAATTTTTTCCTTTTTGTCTTTTTTCTTTTTGATTTTTTTCTTTCTTTACCGGCTTCTTTCTTTCTTTTTCGACATTTTTTCTCCTTTTCAATTTTCTTTCTTTTTTTTGTCTGTTTTCTTCTTTTTTTTCTCTTTCGACTTTTTTAAATCGATAACGATTTTCTTTATTTTTTTATCGTTTTCTCATTTTGTTTTGTTTTTTTCTTGTCTTCCTTTTTTAGACGTTTTCCTTCTCAATTTCAATTTTCTTTTTTTCTTTATAGGTTTCCTTTTCTTTCTTTCTTTCTTTCTTTCTTTCTTTCTTTCTTTCTTTCGTTTTCGACTTTTTCTTCTCAATTTCAATTTTCTTTTTTTCTTTATAGGTTTACTTTTCATTCTTTCTTTCTTTTTCGTAATTTTCTCAATATCAAATTTCTTTTTTTCTTTATAGGTCTTCTTTTCTTTTTTTCTTTTTCGACTTTTTCTTCTCAATTTCAATTTTCTTTTTTCTTTATAGGTTTTCTTTTCTTTCTTTCTTTCTTTCTTTTTCGTCATTTTCTTCTCAATTTCAATTTTCTTTTGTCCTTTATAGGTTTTCTTTCTTTCTTTCTTTTTCGACTTTTTTCTTCTCAATTTCAATTTTCTTTTTTCTTTATAGATTTTCTTTTCTTTCTTTTTTTCTTTCTTTTTCGTCATTTTCTTCTCAATTTCAATTTGCTTTTTTTCTTTATAGATTTTCTTTTCTTTCTTTCTTTCTTTCTTACTTTTTCGTCATTTTCTTCTCAATTTCATTTTTCTTTTTTTCTTTAAAGTTTTCTCTCTTTTTCTACTTTCTTTTTCGACGTTGTTTTTTCTCAATTTCAATTTTTTTTCTTCATAGGTTTTCTTTTCTTTCTTTCTTTCTTTCTTTCTTTCTTTCTTTTTCGACTTTTTTCTTTTCAATTTCAATTTTCTTTTTTCTTTATAGGTTTTCTTTTCTTTCTTTCCTTTTTTCTTTCTGTCTTTTTTTCTTTTTTCACTTTTTTCTTCTCAATTTTAATTTTCTTTTTTTCATTATAGGTTTTCTTTTCTTTCTTTTCTTTCTTTCTTTCATTTTCGACTTTTTCTTCTCAATTTCAGTTTTCTTTTTTTCTTTATAAGTTTTCTTTTCTTTCTTTCTTTGTTCTTTGACTTTTTTCTTTTCAATTTCAATTTCCTTTTTTCTTCATAGGTTTTCTTTTCTTTCTCTCTTTCTTTTTCGACTTTTTTTTTCTCAATTTCAATTTTCTTTTTTTCTTTATAAGTTTTCTTTTCTTTCTTTCATTTTCGACTTTTTTCTTTTCAATTTCAATTTTCTTTTTTCATGATAGGTTTTCTTTTCTTTCTTTCTTTCTATCTTTCTATCTTTCTTTTTCGACTTTTTCTCAATTTCAATTTTTTTTTTTTATAGGTTTTCCTTCCTTTCTTTCTTTTTCGATTGTTTTCTTCTCAATTTCAATTTTCTTTTTTTCTTTATAGGTTTCCTTTTCTTTCTTTCTTTCTTTCTTTCTTTTTTGACTTTTTTATTCTCAATTTCAATTTTCTTTTTTTCTTTATAGATTTACTTTTCTTTCTTTCTTTCTTTTTCGTCATTTTCTCAATATCGATTTTCTTTTTTTCTTTATAGGTCTTCTTTTCTTTTGTTCTTTTTCGACTATTTCTTCTCAATTTCAATTTTCTTTTTTCTTTATAGGTTTTCTTTTCTTTCTTTCTTTCTTTTTTCTTTCTTTTTCGACTTTTTTCTTTTTATAGGTTTTCTTTTCTTTCTTTCATTTTCGACTTTTTTCTTCTCAATATCAAATTTTCTTTTTTCTTTATAGATTTTCCTTTCTTTCTTTCTTTTTCGATTGTTTTCTTCTCAATTTCCAATTTTCTTTTTTTCTTTATAGGTTTTCTTTTCTGTATTTCATTTTTTTTTCGACTTTTTCTTCTCAACTTCATTTTTTTTTACTTTATAGGTTTTCTATTCTTTCTTTCTTTCTTTTTTTCGACTTTTTCTTCTCAATTTCAATTTTCTTTTTTTCTTTATAGGTTTTTTCTTTCTTTCTTTCTTTCTTTTCCGAATTTTTCTTCTCAATTTCAATTTTCTTTTTTTCTTAATAGGTTTTCTTTTCTTTCTTTCCTTATTTCTTTCATTCTTTCTTTTTTTTCGCCGTTTTCTTCTCAATTTCAGTTTTCTTTTTATCTTTATAGGTTTTTTTCTTTCTTTCTTTCTTTCTTTCTTTCTTTCTTTTCCGAATTTTTCTTCTCCATTTCAATTTTCTTTTTTTTATAGGTCTTCTTTTCTTTCTTTCTTTTTCAGCTTTTTTCTTCTCAATTTCAATTTTCTTTTTTTCTTTATAGGTTTTCTTTTCTTTCTTTCGTTCTTTTTCGACTTTTTCTTCTCAATTTCAATTTTCTTTTTTCTTTATAGGTTTTCTTTTCTTTCTTTCTTTTTCGACTTTTTCTTCTCCATTTCAATTTTCTTTTTTTCTTTATAGGTCTTCTTTTCTTTCTTTCTTTTTCGACTTTTTTCTTCTCAATTTCAATTTTCTTTTTTTCTTTATAGGTTTTCTTTTCTTTCTTTCTTTTTCGACTTTTTCTTCTCCATTTCAATTTTCTTTTTTTCTTTATAGGTCTTCTTTTCTTTCTTTCTTTTTCGACTTTTTTCTTCTCAATTTCAATTTGCTTTTTTTTTTCTTTATAGGTTTTCTTTTCTTTCTTTCTTTTTCGACATTTTTCTTCTCAATTTCATTTTTTCTTTATTCTGTTTAATTGTCGTTTTTACCAATTTCTTTCACGTTTCTTTCATTTTAATCTTTTTCTTTTTGCTTTCTAATTTGTTTTTCCGTTCTTATATATTTCCTACGCTTGCGGGTTTATAGCTTTGAAACACCTGTTCTGTTCCTGTAACTTCACCAGAGTTAAGCAAAGTCGATTCTGGTCGGTACCTAGATGGGCAATACCAAGTGCTGTAAGCTTTGATGTGTCGGTGGTGTAATGCATAATGGCTCTGAATTGTCATTCGGAGGGCCGAGTTCGATTCGTTATGTTTACTTACTTAATATTCTTGGGAAAGTTACAAATCTACCTCTTCCTACCCCAGCTATGGATTAATTAGTAAGACTTGTATCACCAAATCATTATTGTCTTCAAAGAAAATCTGAGAATCTAAAAATCTTTTCTGACTTTAAATAACCTGGGAAGAGTTGATAAAAGGTAGAAAACAAATCAAACAATCTCTATTTCTTTTTCTTTATTCCCACATCTCATATACTTATCTTATGCCATTTTTTGGCTGGTGGGGATCATCATCTTTCAGTCGCATCTCTGTCCCCCGGCAGAGTACGGCTCTGTTGTATCTCTGTCCAAGGACAGACATGCAACTGAGAATGTTATACTGAGAGGTGCCCGGTCTCGGGGAACAGTGTCCCGAGGCGGCGCCACCCCATTGCACCAAAGGGGTGGATCGGTGGTCGCTACGGAGGCTAGCTCGACCTGCGGTTGCGGGGATTGGGCAACTTTTGGCCCTTTGCACGTTAGCACGAGTTCGGGTTCCCTTTATTAAACTTTAACCTTGTATCACATCTTGATACTGCGGAGGAGCTGGTAAATATCTTCTTTTCTTTTAAACGTATCACCCCGAGCAAGACAGTAACGCCACTGATGTGCAGGGGGCTACGTAATAGTGAAAAGATTGGAAAAGAGAAAGCCGGAAACCACATCCTAAACAGGGAACAAGGGATGAGCCTCTTCACCTGTTCAATAGACGTGGGTGGAGTGTGAACCGAGCGATAGTTTAGTCTATCTACTCCAATTGAAAAAAAAAAAACAAGGTGAGAAGATTGGAAAAGAGAAAGCCGGAAACTACATCCTAAACAGGGAACAAGGGATGAGCCTCTTAACCTGTTCAATAGACGTGGGTGGAGTGTGAACCGAGCGATAGATAGATCTATCTACTCCAATTGAAAAAAAAAGAAACCAAAGTGAGAAGATTGGAAAAGAGAAAGCCGGAAACCACATCCTAAACAGGGAACAAGGGATGAGCCTCTTAACCTGTTCAATAGACGAGGGTGGAGTGTGAACCGGGCGATAGTTTAGTCTATCTATCCCCACATCTGTCACACACTTTATTTACTTTTTCGCCTTTTCTATTATTTTCTTTCCACCTCCTCCCTTTCTTTCTTTTTTCTTTCTTTCTTTCTTCTTTTTTTTTTCTTTCTTTCTTTCTTCTTTTTCTTTCTTTCTTGCTTTCTTTCTTGCTTTCTTCTTTCTTTCTTTCTTTCTTCTTTTTACATTTCTCATTAATTCCTTATTGCTCACATTTTTCGCTTTCTTTCTTGCTTTTTTGTTCCTTCTTTCTTTTGCTTATATTCTTACAGTTTTCAATGATTTTTCATAATTCATTACACACAGTTCTTCCTTAATTGTTCATTATTTTTTTAAATCTCCCTCACCCTCGTTATACCTCTCTCCCCCTCTCCCCCTCTCTCCCATCCCATCTTCTCCTCCCCCTCTCTTTCTTTGTACTTTGTCTTTCTATGTACACGATTGGACAATTTTCAAAGTCTATTTGTCGTTATTTCGTTCAAAATCTATTTCTTCTTACCTACTTCCGGCTTTCCTTTTCTATATTCTTTTTATTTCTGTTTGTCTTTCTTTTTTTTTCTATATTTTATTCATTCCTAATTTCTTTCTTTCAATCTTTATTCCCATTATTTATTTATTTTACCCATTCTTAAATATTTTTTTCTTTCTTTTTTTTTAATTCTTTCTTTCTTTTCACAATTCCTAATTTCTTTATTTCATTTTTCGTTGTCCATTCCTATTTTCTATCTCTCTGTCTGTTTTTTTTCTTTTTTCCCATTCCTAATTTTTCTTTCATTTTTTCTTTTGTTCATTCATTCATTCATTCATTCATTCATTCTTTCTTTCTTTCTTTCTTTTTTCTTTTTCCCAATCTTAATTACTTTTTCTTTCTGTCATTCTTTTTTTTTTTTTTTGCCCATTCTTAATTCTTTCTATCTTTTTTTTTTCATCTTTCTTTCTGTTGGGAATCACTCCTTTTTGGATACAAGAATGGACTCGCCGAAGTCTACATATAACCCTGCCTATACAGAAAGCAACAGTTGGGAAGTTTTAAAGGACAGTTGAGTGGTTGTACAGCCGCTTAGTTGGTCAGTAAGTTGGTGCATAGTAAGTTGAAGTTGTTTGGATATAGACTCATTACCCGAAATACTATCTCACTACAAGACTGTATATATTGATTTCTACTAGCAGTATTCCTAGTATTCCTGTATTGACTAACCTATGTTCCAGTTGGTATATTTTTTGTTATTTATTATTTTGTATGGTTTCTCAACCAGAATCCACAACACTTTCTTTCTTTTTTCTTTCTTTTTTTCTTTCTTTTTCCCTTTCCTAATTACTTTTTCTTTCTTTCTTTCTTTCTTTCTTTCTTTCTTTCTTTCTTTCTTTCTTTCTCCCATTCCTAATTACTTTTTCTTTGCCATTCTTTCTTTCTTTCTTTCTTTCTTTCTTTCTTTTTCCATTCCTAATTACTTTTTCTTTGTCTTTCTTTCTTTTTTTTGCCCATACCCAATTTTTACATTCTTTTTTGTTAATTTTCTACTATTTATCAATTTATGCATCCATTTTTCTTTTATTCTTTCTTTCTTTCTTTCTTTCTTTCTTTCTTTCTTTCTTTGTTCCCTCCGATTTTTCTCTATTTTCTTACTTATTTTTCTTTTTGATCTTCTTTGTTTTTGTTGTTGTTGTTGGAGAGGGTCATTTTTTTCTCTCTTTCTTTGTCTCCTTTTCTTTTTGTCGTTTTTTCATTCTTCACTTTTTTTCATTCTTGCCCGTGCATTTGTATTTATGCACGGATTCTTTACAGTTTCTTCTTCCTTACCTGTTGTTTTAATATTCAATATTCCTTTCAATATCTTTCTTTCTTTCTTTCTTTTTTTATGTTTCCATTTCTTTCTTTTTCTGAATCTATCAACTTCATTCTTTTTTCTTTCTTTTTTCTTTCTTATATATTCTTTTTGCCTTTCAGCTTCTTAATTCTTCCTCCTGTTCTTACTTTTTCTTCTTTCATTTCATTCTTTCTACTTTCTTTTTCTTCACCTTTTCTTTCTTTCTTTCTTTCTTTCTTTCTTTCTTTCTTTCTTTCTATTTTGTTTTCTTCTCCTTTCTCCCCTTTCTTTCTAGTTTTTCTTTTTTATTCCTTTCTTTTATTTTTTGTTCTTTCGTTTCATTCCATTTTCTTTCTTTTCTTTCTCATTTTGTTTCTTCTTTCTTTCGAATATATTTTTCTTGTTTTCTTATTTGTTTTTTCTACGAATTTTTCATTTTTTCTTTTCTTTATACTTTTCTTTCTTCATCGTACTGTAATTTCACCCCCCACATCTCGCCTCCTTCTTTTTTTCTTTTTTCTTTCTTCTTTTCTTTTTCTATTTTTCACTTTCTTTTTCTTTTTCTTCCAGTTTTCTTTCTATCATCTATTTTTTCTTTCTTTCTTTCCATTATTTTTTATTTTTCTTTCTTCTTTTCTTTCTATTTTATTTATTTTACTTTTTATTCATTCCCTTTTCTTCCCTATTTTCTTTTTATTTCTCTTTCCATTTTTTCTTTCTTTCCTTCTTTTATTCTCTTCTTTTTTTATTTATCTTTCATTCTTTCATTCTTTCCCCGTACTTCAATGATGTTGCTCCAATTATGACACATCATCCCCCTCCCACTCGGACCGTCAGTAACCCATCACCCGTCATACTGACCTCAACCCTTCGCTAGTCCCCCCACGTCTTATTGCCGATCTCCCCACTCTTCCCTTTCTTTCTCCTGATCCTTTTCGTTGATCTCCATTAAAACGCGGGAAGAATGGAGTTTTCGCTTTTCACTTGTCACACCCTCATTTCATCAATGCCATTCCTTACATTAGCTTTTCAATTCTTGCCTACAAACTACCTTTTATGTGAATGACTAGTCCGACACAAGTCCATAAATATATTGCGTTCAGTAAGTGGAAGTTACTGGCCACTATAATGTTAATGTTAGTAGGCTTACCATAATTTAAACAAGGCCGTAAGTGCAGGGCTTCCAGTCGTAATGGTCATTTAAACCAATAGTTCACAGAAATTTTCTCGCTGACGCGTTCTTAGCTCCCAGGCCACATACCTAGCACTCCATCCCACGCAGGTATGAAGACAGTTTTTTCCTGATATTAAATAAACTTCAAATTCAGAGCAGATTTAAAATTAATTTTTTTTTTTTAATCATTTCACCCCGAGCAAGGCGGAAACGCCACTGATGTGCAGGGGGCTACATAAATGTAAAAAGATTAATTAGAAAAGAGTGAGGAGTACAAACTAGTTAGAAAGGAACAATAGAAAGCTGAGAAAGCAGGTGCAATGACAGATACATAGGTGGAGAGAAAGGGAAGGTTATACGGGGGTGGGGAGAGAGCTAGAGTCCAGTGGTTAGTAGATGAGTATTGACTTTGCATTTAAATTTCTGGAGGTTGTAGCCGTCAGGAAAGCAAGAATACGGGAGCGAGTTCCACAGACGGAAAGTGCGAGAGAAGAAGCTGCAGGAGTAGAATTGTCGTCTGCATTTGGCTAACCTAACTGTGAATGGGTGGGACCCAGTTGCCAGTCTGGTTGCACGAGTAAACACCTGTTGAGGAGGTATCAGTGACTTAAGTTCGTCTGAGCAGAAGCCATGAAAGTATTTATAGAATAGACAAAGGGAGGCCACATTTCGACGATGGGGAAGTGGCTGCAGTCGAGCCGCCAGATCAGTACCTATCACATTACAGACTCTCCTTTGGAGCCTGTCAAGAACACTGAGGAGAACGGCAGGGGCACCTGACCATAAATGGCAGCAGTACTCCATGCACGGACAGATGGTTGACTTGTATATATGCAGGATGGATTCAGGTGGAAAAAACATCCTGGATCGACATAGTGACCGTACCTACTTAGCAGTAGATTTTGCTATGGATTCAATATAGTGGGTATGAAGGCATCAATGCCAGCTTTCACCCATGACGAGACCTCAGAGGCACAGTCATCAACTGATAGGTCGAACACTTTTCCCCAAATGCCATTAGATAAGATTCCGCCGGACAAACATCCCTAGCTATAGAGCTACACCAACAAACCTAGGACGTTAGCGATTGCAGACGCCTGATCTAACTGGCGGCTGGTTGGTTGGCTGTTTTTGTTTAGCGGCATGTTAACCTCTATGGATTATTTAAGGCCAAAATCTAAATACTTTGTAAGCAATTAATAATAATAATAATAATAATAATAAAGGTTCAATCTTACTAATTAACACATAGCAGAGGGAGAACAGGTGGATTCATGCCTTTCCTAAGGTTAATTTTGCGTATGGGGATAAAAGGAACCCAACTGGAATTGGAACTCCAATCTCCGATCTCGAATTTTACGCTGCTATTAGTTACACTAGCCACACATCAAAGCTTACAATACCTGGTACTCATAAACGGTCACCCATCTAAGTACTGACTGCGTCTAGCGTTATTGAAAGTTGCTGACTTGTATGGGCAACCGGGGTTTCAATGTGACCTAGCCGTAAGCCCTGATGTGGACTACGTCATGTCAAGGTAACGCCAGCAAAGTAGAAAAATATTCGGATTTTTAAATTTGTAAAATAAATTAAAATATAAAAGCGTGTTTGTCTATAGCAATTTATGACAATTTTTAAAGAATACGTATTTGTTTAATGTTTTGGTGTTTAACTGCATATCATCTATTTATGAGACATTTACTACAGATATTTTATATTCTATTTACTTTTTACAATGAAAATCCATTGCTGGAACATTTCCTCTCTTGCTAGTAAAATTCATTGCTGGAAGCTTTCTTTTCTCACAATTAAAAAACATTACCTGAAATTTTCATTTTCTTCTCTATTAAAATTCCATTACCGGACTCTCCTTTCTTACAATTAAAATCCATTGCTGGAACACTTTTTTTTTTAGCAATTAAAATCCATTGCCGGAACTCTCCTTTTTTTTTCACGATTAAAATCCACTGCAGGAACTCTCCAATTTTTAGAAATAAAATTAATTTCCGGACTCTCCTTTTTTACAATTAAAATCCACTGCCGGAACTCTCTATTTTTCAGAAATAAAATCAATTTCTGGAACTCTCCTTTTTTCACAATTAAAATCCATTGCTGAAACACCTTTATTTCTAATAAAAATCCATTCACGGATCTCTCTTTTTTCCTTTGCTGGAACTCTTCTTTTTTACTAATTAAAATTCATTGCTAGATTTCTCCTTTTACACAATTAAAATCCGTTGCCGGAACTATCCTTTTTTTTTACAATTAAAATCTATTGCTGGAACTCTCCTTTTTTACAATTAAAATCCATTGCTGAAACTCTCCCTTTTTCCTAATTAAAATCCATTGCCGGATCTCTCCTTTTTTCACAATTAAAATCCACTGCCGGAACTCTACCATTTTTTACAATTAAAATCCATTGCTGAAACTTTCTTTTTATCATTATTAAAACCTATTGCCGAAACGCTCCTTTTTTTCTCAATTAAAATTCATTTCAAGTTCTTTCCCTTTTCACAACTAAAATCCACTCCCGGAACATTTTTTTTCACACTTAAAATACATTGCTGAAACTCCCCTTTTTTCACAATTTATATCCATTGCTGGAACTCTCCTTTTTTTCACAATTAAAATCCATTGCCAGAACACTGAATTAATAAATAAAAATTCCATTAATTTAGAAATTAAATACTAAATAATAAATTATATTTATTAATTTTTGTTCATGTTTTTCCGAATATTCAGGCCGATAGAGACCTACTCATATATGGATATCCGTTAAAAATAAGATTTAAGTAATAAAATGTCGGATTAATAAATTAAAAAGTCCATCAATTTTTAGAAATTGCTTTGTTTATGTTATCATACGAAACAGAGCAGATATGTATATATCGAGAGTCTGGGAAAGATTTTCGTGTGCATCAAATAAATTTATAAATATTTAATATTTACCTATATTGCAGTTTCATCAAAGAAAGAATGAAGAAAATTTAGGGTGATTCGGACGAATTCATCTTTGCTTCTTTACCTTGTAAAAAAGATGACGTTCTCAGAACTGCTTGCGTGTAGTTTCAGATGGTAATGCACCTGTAGAAGAAAGTACTTTAAACAAGCTTAAATTTCAGTGTATGTCATTTCGCTGAAGTGTAAACAACTTTTTTTTTTCATTATGTTAAACATGTCAGATCTCGTGCCAAAGAAAGTGCATTTGCAGGGATTTTTACTGCACTAATTTATTTAAAAGAAATCTACAGCCGAAGTACACAGAATTCTTGTTGAGACTTACAGAGACCATGCTCTGTCAGAAATAACATGCAGAGATTGTTTTAGAAGCTTAAAAATGATTTTGATATTGAAGATAGAAAAACGCTTTGGCGCTTCGAAAAACGCTTTGAAGGCGGAGATTTGGAGGCATCACTTCGTGAAGACTCATGTCAGGCAGAAGCTCACTTACAGCACCATTAGGAGTTGATCGCACAATAGTTTCGAAAACCTTTTTAAAGCATTAGGAATGATTCAAGAGCAAGGATATCAGATGCTGTACGAGTAGAAGCCGAGCGACGTCGGACGGTGTCTTGTCACTTGTGAACGGCTGCTTCAACGGCAGAAAAGGAAAGTTTTTTTTGCATTGTATCGTGATAACCTTAAGCTCAGATAATCGGCCATGCATCAACATCGACGGCAAAGCCGAATATGCATGGTTCGAAGCTTCTAGTTTACATTTGTTGGGACCAACTGGGTGAAGTTTATTATGAGCTACTCAAACTGACCGAAATCATCACGGGGGTTTGCTACCGACTACAATTAATGCGTTTGAGCTGAGCATTAAAAAATGGCCGTTATACCAGCAGAGACACAACAAAAGCATTTCGCAACATGACAACGCTAGGCCACATGTTGAAAAACAGGTGAAAGCCTACTTGGAAACTAACTCCGATCATCACTTGTTCGGATCGATTGCACTTGGCCTGGCTGGACAGCACTTGCATTCTTATGAAGATGCCTAAAAATGGGTTGACTCATGGTTAGCCTCAAAAGACCTGTTGTTTTTCCGACGTGGAATTCAAATGCTGCCAGAAAGATGGCAAAAAGTAGTGGCTAGCGATGGAAAATAATTTCAGTGACATGTTTCTTAATAATTTTTATAAATAAAACATTACTTTTCATGAAAAATCAACGAGAACTTATTCAAGGTCTTAATAAAAGAGGTGTGCATATGAGAATGGAAAACAATTTTCCAGTAAATAACAACTCTGCAGATATCTTTTTGAAAATAATATTCCTCTTCTAACATAAGGCCCAAGAGTAACTTAAGGGAGTGTGAAAGTGAATGAGTTTGTTGTAAAAATGCAAAAGAAGAAAGTAACTGGGTCCTACCCATTCACAGTTAGATTAACTAAATGCAGATGACAATTCTACTCCTGCAGCGTCTTCTCTCGCACTTCCCGCCTGTGGAACTCGCTTCCATATTCTTGCTTTCCTGACGGCTACAACCTCCAGGAATTTAAATGCAATGTCAATACTCATCTCTTAACCACTTGACTCTAGTTCTTTCGCCACCCCGTATATCCTTTCCTTTCTCTCCACCTTTGCAACTGTCATCACACCTGTATTCCCATCTTCCTCTTGCTCCTTTCTAACTGGTTCGTCTTCCTCTTCACTCTCTTCTACTTAATCTTTTTACTCTTATGTAGCCCCCTGCACATCAGTGGCATTACTGCCTTGCTCGGGGTGATACGATTAAAAAAAATACAAGTCAAACGCCATCAGTCGATGTCGACCACGAATGATACGCTCTAGTGTCAAGTTGTGTCAATGCACTTTGAACAAAGTAGGAGTAGGGGGAAGGTCATGGAGTGGTCTATACAAGAGAGACACGCTTTGCGCCTCTCTCCTTTTTTCCCTCTGTCAAGATCTGTATCTCCCTTTCTCTTCTCTCTCCCTTAACCTGAGTTGTTTCTAGAAAACACCGCGCCATCTGTCATGATCAGATGCTGCATCTTCCCAGCTCTCTCCATAGCTTTCGAATCGACCCTGCAGACATCTTTGTTGCGCAGCTGGGGCGGCTAACAGATCTCTTGCCAGATGCTAGTTCGCCGTAGGAGGAAATAAAAATGCATGTTATGAAAAAAAGTAGGATAGGTAACGGTTAATTCTGGACCTGAAAAGGTTAAGATTGTTGGAGTTTTTGGGTACCCTTGTATACTAGTGAGCCAGCCATGAGCTGACACATTTTATAGTTCACCAATAGAAAGGTTAACCAATCAGAAGGCTCAGAATATTCAATGCGACGTGTATAAAGGTGACCATATTTTCCCGAGTATTGGAGATATAATCCAATTCAGTAGAGTGTCTGAATCGTGATTGTTAATCTTTGACGTTGTTTCATTGAACAGATTACGTACTGCACTGTATTCTATATTCATAAACTATGGTGGACACGGCCAAAAAAAGACCATAGTGATTGGGGAAACAACTACTCGGAGATCTGTTCCATAAAGTGACAAATTTGGTAAAGAATCCGGGACTTCCTTAATTAGGAAATGTTAAAAAAAACTAAGCCGTTGAAATATTGATGAACCTTATATAATATTATAGAATGTTACAAACTGTATTAGAATAACAGAACATATCTATAAATACGAGGTTTAGTCGTGACCTGTTTGGGCCAGGAAGAAAGACACGGAAACAAGAAGGTAGCTTCAAACTGTATTAGAATAACAGAACATATATATAAATACGAGGGTTACTCATGACCTGTTTGGGCCAGGAAGAAAGACACGGAAACAAGAATGTAGATTTAACCAGCGTATTAGAATAACAGAACATATATATAAATACGAGGGTTAGTCATGACCTGTTTGGGCCAGGAAGAAAGACACGGAAACAAGAAGGTAGGTTTAACCAATGTATTAGAATAACAGAATATATATACAAATACGAGGGTTAGTCATGACCTGTTTGGGCCATGACGAAAGACACAGAAACAAGAATGTAGGTTTAACCAGTGTATTAGAATAACAGAACATATATATAAATACGAGGGTTAGTCATGACCTGTTTGGGCCAACAGAATATTATAGAATGTTATATGCACATGAATTGGAGTCAAATATGGATTCAAATCTGACAAAAAGACCGAATAAGGAACAAAAAACAAATGTTACTGTCTGAAACAATCCTGCACACATAAACATCTACCATCCACCCGTGCATTGAGTATTGTTGCCATAGCTGGTCAGGTGCTCCTGCTATCCACCTCGGTGTCCTCGACCAATTTCAACGGACAATCTGTAATGTGACCGGTCCCGACTTGGCAGCTCGGATACAGTCGCTTTCTCACCGACGCAGTGTGGCTTACCTGTGTCTCTTCTACAAATACTTTCACGGCTTCTGCTCCGATGAACTTAGCTCACAGGTACCCCCTATATATGAATTTCCTCGAGCCACAAGATTAGCAATTAGGTCCCACCCTTTTACTGTGAAACCAATAAATTGTAAACGCAAATTCTATTCCATCAGCTTCTTTTCTCGCACTTCTCGACTGTGGAATTCCCTTCCGCATACTTGCTTTCCTGACAGCTATGATCTCCAAGAATTTAAATGTAAAGTCAATAGGCATCTCCTATCTCACTAACTTACATCCTCTCTCTCATACTTTTTTCCTCGTTCAGGCCACTCTAATCTGTATACTCTTCCTTCTCCTACACCCTTCCTTACACCCCCTGCAACCTCTCACTCCTCATAATATTGCCCCTATGTAACCCCCTGCAAAACAGTGGCAATAAAATGCCTTGCTTGGGGCGACACGATTATGAAAAAAATATCGCTTTTTGAACAAAGCTAATGTGATAGGACCCGACTTGGCAGCCCGATTTATGGCCACAGTGATCCTTCTCGTACCCACTTTCTGACATTCCCTATAACCAGTCACTTTTTCTAATAACTTTCTTCCTATGTAACCCACTGCAAAGCAGTGGCAGTTAAATGCCTTGCTTGTGGCGATACGATTATAAAAAAAAAAAAAAAAAGCTTCATCAAAAATTCTTGGAAATGAGTTATTGTTGTGGCATATTTGGGCCAGGAAGAAAGACACGGAAACAAGAATGTAGGTTTAACCAATGTATTTGAATAACAGAACATATATACAAATACGAGGGTTAGTCAAGACCTGTTTGGGCCAGGAAGAAAGACACGGAAACAAGAAGGTAGGTTTAACCAGTGTATTAGAATAACAGAACATATATACAAGTACGAGGGTTAGTCATGACCTGTTTGGGTCAGGAAGAAAGACACGGAAACAAGAAGGTAGGTTCAAACAGTATATTAGAATAACAGAACATATATACAAGTACGAGGGTTAGTCATGACCTGTTTGGGTCAGGAAGAAAGACATGGAAACAAGAAGGTAGGTTCAAACAGTGTATTAGAATAACAGAACATATATACAAGTACGAGGGTTAGTCGTGACCTGTTTGGGCCAGGAAGAAAGACACGGGAACAAGAAGGTAGGTTTAACAAATATATTAGAATAACAGAACATATATACAAATACGAGGGTTAGTCGTGACCTGTTTGGGTCAGGAAGAAAGACACGGAAACAAGAAGGTAGGTTCATACAGTGTATTAGAATAACAGAACATATATACAAGTACGAGGGTTAGTCATGACCTGTGTGGGCCAGGAAGAAAGACACTGAAAAAAGAAGGCAGGTTCAAACAGTGTATTAGAATAACAGAACAGATATACAAATACGAGGGTTAGCTATAAAATTTTTGGGCCAGGAAGAAAGACACAGAAACAAGAAGGTAGTTTCAAACAGTGTATTAGAATAACAGAACATATATACATATACGATGGTTAGACATGACCTGTTTGGGCCAGGAAGAAAGACACGGAAACAAGAAGGTAGGTTCAAACAGTGTATTAGAATAACAACACATATATACAAATACGAGGGTTAGTCGTGACCTCTTTGGGCCAGGATGAAAGACACGGAAACAAGAATGTAGGTTTAACCAATGTATTAGAATAACAGAATATATATACAAATACGAGGGTTAGTCGTGACCTGTTTGGGCCAGGAAGAAAAACACGGAAACAAGAAGGTAGCTTCAAACAGTGTATTAGAATTAACAGAACATATATATAAATACGAGGGTTAGTCGTGACCTGTTTGGGTCAGGAAGAAAGACAGGGAAACAAGAAGGTAGCTTCAAACAATGTATTAGAATAACAGAACATATATATAAATACGAGGGTTAGTCATCACCTGTTTGGGCCAGGAAGAAAGACACGGAAACAAGAAGGTACGTTCAAACAGTGTATTAGAATAACAGAACATATATACAAATACGAGGGTTAGTCGTGACCTGTTTGGGTCAGGAAGAAAGACAGGGAAACAAGAAGGTAGGTTTAACCAGTGTATTAGAATAACAGAACATATATACAAGTACGAGGGTTAGTCCTGACCTGTTTGGGCCAGGAAAAAAGACACGGAAACAAGAAGTTAGCTTCAAACAGTGTATTAGAATAACAGAACATATGTACAAGAAAGAGTGTTAGTAATCAGCAAATAGAAGTGTAGGTCCGAACTTTATATTTACGCTGCGTCTTGGCTGTCTCTAGACTGCCTCACTGAAACTGCGTCCCCGAATGTTAGTATTTATCGACAGAGGAAGAGTCCATTTCTATAGATAGGGCACCATAACAGTTATGAAGAGAAATATAAGGTAGTTTAAATTTTGAGTTGTTATTCTTTTTTATTGGTAAGAAAGATAAACATTTTTTAAGAATAACAATGTTTTTTTTTTAGATAAAAGTCCTGATTTTTAATCCATAGCGAGGAGAAGAAGAAGAAGTGGACTAATACTTTTTCCAGACGTATTTGTGCCTAAACAAATTAAAAAAACTAAAATCCTTTCTCATATTTTGTCATTTCGTGTTGCTATATATTACAGAACCTGGTTCTTGGACCCTGCGCTAAAATTGTGTCTGTTTTTCATTGGTAGATAAACAGATTTGTACATAACCAGTTTCAATATGTGGCCAGTCCTGGGCATGATAATAAACTACATCCGGCAGCAAACCTCTGTTCGGGAGATTGGAGTTTTTGAGGCGCGTGGAACCACCTCTTAATTGCCGTTGTTTCCAGGTGTGGTACAACTGTTAGATTCCATGCTGTTGACAAGTAATGAGCCTCCGAAAACAAAACACTATAAAAGTATAAAAATACATATCTATAGTAAAATGACCGGCAGTACTACAGAATTACCGACAATACATTTTATATGTAGCTGAATGCATACAATTGCGTTCAAATTATATTTATTTGAAGCCATACAATTGCGTACAAAATATTTAGATTTCGACATTAAATAACCCATGTCGATAAAAGAAATCAACCAATCAATGTTGTGTAGCAAAAATAAGTCGCCTGTTTCAAGATATATTTTCTAACCAATCGTAATGCTGTAAAAACTAAGGCAACATGAAGAAAGAAAGAAAAAATATTCAATAATAAAAGAAGGCAGTAAATACAAACAAGATTTACAGTTAGTAGATTCTGTAGAAAAGCAAAACAGTAGCCAAGAACCAACTATTGCGGCAAAGAATATGAAAATGAAAGCCAAAGATAAAGCTCTTGAAAAGATGAAACAGCGCTGGCAAGACAAACCTCTGCATGGCCAATATCCAGTACGTGCCAATAAATCCAATGTTGACAAAGTTAATACTCATCGATGGTTACGTGCATCTGGATTAAAGTCTGAAACTGAAGGATTTATACTTGCAGCACAAGACCAAAGTCTTTTCACGAGAAACTTTCAGGCAAATATTATGCATAATAATATGGATCCAAAATGCAGGTTTTGTGATAAACACCAAGAAACAATAGACCACCTAATCTCAGGCTGTTCTGTGCTTGCCCCAAATGAATATAAAAATCGCCACGATAGAGTTGGGCAATATTTACATTGGACAATGTGCAAACATTATGGAAAATGTGTAAACAAACACTGGTATGAACATCACCCAGCACCGGTTACAGAAATAGAAGATGTAACCATTCTATGGAATTACACCATCTACACAGACAGAAAAATTGAAGCAAACAGGCCAGACATTATTGTTAAAAACCAGAAGGATAAAACTTGTCTATTAATTGATATGGCTTGCCCAGCGGATTGTAACATAGCAACCAAGGAATTTGAAAAACTGTCAAAATATAAAGATCTGGAAATTGAAATAGAAAAATGTGGAAATTGAAAACAAGAATCGTGCCAGTGATAGTAGGTGCACTTGGAATGATAAAAAATGGAACAAAACAACACATTGAAAGAATCCCTAGAAACCCCAGCTTAAGAGATATACAAAAAATTGTCTTATTAAGTACAGCCCACACACTAAGGAGAACTTTGTCTATGTAACGCTAGGGATGATAGGGGAGATAGAAAAACATGAAATGGAGCCATAACAACACGCCACGACCTGCCTTAGGTCTGCCCGCAGACTTGGTTGGTAGTGAGACCAAAGCAGAAATCGAAATATGATGAAAAATGAAATAATAATAATAATAATCCAGCAACCAAGGAATTCGAAAAACTATTAAAATATAAAGACCTGGAAATTGAAATAGAAAAATTGTGGGAATTGAAAACAAGAATCGTGCCAGTGATAGTAGGTGCACTTGGAATGATAAAAAATGGAACAAAACAACACATTGGAAAAAACCCTGGAAACCCCAGCTTAAGAGATATACAGAAAATTGTCTTGTTAAGTAAAGCCCACACACTAAGGAGAACTTTATCTACGTAACGCTAATGATGTTAGGGGAGATAGAAAAAAACATGAAATGGAGCCATAACAATACACCACGACCTGCCTTAGGTCTTCACGCAGACTTGGTAGGTAGTGCAACCATAGCAGAAATAGAAATATGATGTAAAATGACAACATAATAATAATAATAATGAATGTGCAAAATCTGAAAACCGAAAATTCTGAAGTAGAACGTATGTAGATCAAGCGGCTTGTGTACTTTACTGATTTGCCGCCTGTGGGATTTAGACGACGTTCTGGGAAGACGTTGTTTCGGCACGGAGATCTTTGACGTAGTCGGCTGCATATTCGTCAAGGGACAAGAGGCAATTTATACTACAGAAAGTCTCTCCAGTGGGTCTCGGCTCCGAAACGGAAGGCAAAGCAAAAAAGAGATAAGATACCAGATAGCGAAGCAATGTTGTCGAATTGCGTTGTTATGTCCGTCCGTCTGTATGGAACCACCCTTACTTCTTTTCTTTGCTTTCTTTTTCCTCATTTTTCTTTTTGCTTTTTTTTTTGCCGTGTGTCTTTTTTAACTTAAAAAACAAAACAGAATGAAGAAAGAGAGAGAAAAAAAAAAGAACGATACATTAGTATTTTTATTTTTTTCTTTATTGGAGGAAGGATTCCTCCTGAAAAGTATCTACAACAGTCAGTGTCTATTAATAGTGAAATATTTTTCTTTCAAATAAACGGACGTGAGGTTTGTGAGGTGGAGAAAAAAAGTGCGTGAACACGAAACATTCAAGAAAATAAGAAATTTTCTAAAGTGGGAGTAGTAGTAATTTCTTGCACGACCCTCATTATGTAACCACGCTCAACGTTCAGTCAGTCAGTCAAGTGTCATACGTGATACACGCTTTGGGCGATCATGTCTCGAAAGAGACATGACTGACTGGTTGCGAGCCACGGCTATAGAACCCAATTTGTCCTATTATTTAACACATAACTGGAAGGAAGAGACGGATTAATACCATTCCCAAGAATATATGTGAGTAAGTGATGCAAGGAATTCAACTGGAATTCGAACTCGGCCTCGCGATTTTTCATTCAATGCACCACAAGCTCAACGTTACCCACTAAGATTTCTCATCATGGGTCAATGGCATTCCACATCTGCCTACAAAAAACTACACACAAAAAATAACATCACCATACGACTAATTTTAGGGTTAGGGTTAGGGTTAGGAAGGCAGAGTTAGGTTTAGGCAGACAGGTTTAGGCTTTGGGTTAGGGCTGAGGTTATTATCAAGTTTAGGGTTAGGTTTACATTTAGGGTTAGGGTTAAACAAGCAGGGTTAGGGGTAGGGTTAGGTAGGCAGGGTTAGGGTAAGGGTTAGGGTTGGGGTTAGTGTTAGGTTTAGGTTTAGAGTTAGAGAGGGTTATGGTTAGAGTTAGGGTTAGGGTTTTGGTAGGGGTTAGAGTTAGGGTTAGGGTTAGTGTTACACAGGCAGGGTTAGGGTTTGTGTTAGGGTTAAGGTTAGGCAGGCTGGATTAGGCTTAGGGTTATGGCTGAGTTAGGGGGCAGGGATACGGTTAGGGTTAAACAGGCAGGGTTAAGGTTAGTGTTAAGCAGGCAGGATTTGAGTTAGGGTTAGAGTCAGGGTTAGGGTTAAAGTTTTGGTTAGGGTAAGGGTTGTTATGGTTAGTGTTAGGGTTAGGGTTAGGTAGGAAGGGATTAGTCACTCAGGGTTAGGGTTAGGGTTAGTGATAGGCTTAGGGTTAGGGTTAGCGTTAGGACTGGGTTTAAACTTAGTGTTAGGCAGGCAGGGTTAGGGGTAGGGTTAGGGGTAGGGTTAGGGGTAGGGTTATTGTTGGGGTTAGGGTTGGAGTTAGGGCTAGTGTAAGGGTTAAGGTTAGGTTTAGGTTTAGGATGAGGTTTGCGCTTGGGGTTAGGGTTAGTGTTAGGGTTGGGGTTAGCGTTAGGTTTAGAGTTAGAGTTAGGGTTAGTGTAAGGGTTAGTGATATATTGGTAGGGTTAGTGTATAGGGGTTAAGGTTAAGTTTAGGGTTAGTATTTGGGTTAGAGATATATTGGCAAGGTTAGGTTTAGATTTAGGATTAGAATTAGGGTTTGGGTTAGGGTTGTGGTTAAGGTTAGGGTCAGCGTTAGGGTTAGGATAAGGGTTGGAGTTGGGTTTGGAGTTTGGGGTTTGGGGTTAGGGTTAGGGTTAGTTTTAGGGTTAGGGTTTGTGTTAGGGTTAGGGTTAGGTTTAAGGTTAGGGTCATGTTTATGGATAGGTTTAGGGTTGGGATTAGGGTTAGAGTTAGGGTTAGGTTTTAGGTTAGGTTTAGGGTTAAAATTAAGGTTAATTTTAGGATTGGGTTGTGGTTGGGGTTGAAGTTAGGGTTAGGGTTAGCTTAGGAGTTAGGGTCAGATTTAGGGATAGGGTTAGGGTTAGGGTTAGGGTGATGGCAGGGTTAAGTTTAGGGGTAGGGTTAGGGTTGGGTTTGGAGTTAGGATTAGGGTTAGGTATAGTGTTTAGGTTAGGGTTAGGGGTAGGTTATGGTTAGGGTTAGAGTTAGGGTTAGTGTTAAGCTTAGGCTTAGGCTTAGGGTTAGGGTTTAGTTTTATTGTTAAGGTTAGGGTCATGGATAGGGTTAGGCTGTTTGTTAGGGTTAGGGTTAGGTTTAGTTTTAGTTTTAGGGTAAGGGTTAGGATTAGGTGTTAAGATTAATGTTAGGGTTAGAGCTATGGTTGGGATTGGGGTTAGGGTTAGGGTTTGGATTAGAGTTAGGTTTTAGTGTTAGGGTTAGGCTTAAGGTTTGGGTTAGGTTTAATGTTAGGTTAGGGTTGGGGTTAGTCTTAGTCTTAGGGTTAGGGTTGAAGGTTTAGGGTTAGTGTTAAGCTTAGGGTTAGGGTTAGAGCTTTTGATGGAAAAATATTACCAACAATACATTTTTGAAGCAAAAAAAAACCTATCATTGCCATAATATTATATGAAGGAAATAAAAAACAATCATTGCCATAATACATTTTTGTAGGAAAAAAATAATAATATTCCACTGAAAAAAGTAAAAAAATGGATAATGAACACATTTTTAGGTGGCGGTAATGTCGTGCCGGCGACTGGTTTGAAAATAGAGGAGCGATTGACTTTAACGTTGGATTAGAAACTTACTCCCCCAACGCCCGCCCAAATTTGTTTAAATGTTGTAATTTTTCAAAATTTTCTTTTGATAACCGGAAAATTTAAGTAACAATCGATAGGACTGCGTTTGAAAAAAGTAAAAAAAAAAAAAAAAAATGAAACGTGGTGGTAGTCTGCTTTAAGTCCCCTACTTTTCGATTTCATGTTTAGGTTTTCTCAGATCAAATTAAATTATACATTTTAATAATTGCATTCCACCATTAAAACATGTAACTGGAATAAACAACACGAGAATCCATAAATCAAATCCCGTAACAGTCAGTTCATAATGAGCACCTGACGATTGCATAGTGCATGAAACTCTGAATCATGCTATATACGTTGGATAATATGAATCCATGATTGAGCACTCTGGAAGAATGGTAGACTTTGAAAAACAATAGTTACTCTGGCATGTACGCATCGCTCATTCACTAATGAATTAGATCACTCTGGCTACTGGGCGTGTATAGTGATAATGTATACGCTAAAAAGTGTGCCTTCTTCTACCGAGCGTCCACGGCCCGACTGACGCTAATTCAGTCGGGTTTCAATCCTGGGTTAAAAGCAATCGGAGTCTAACCGTACTGATGAGATCTGTCTGCGGATGACTATATATATATATATATATATATATATATATATATATATATAATCATGGAATAAAATTAATTAAAAATACATTGCGACACGGAAATTTCTATGTTTCGAGATTTCTACCCCGTCATCAGGCAAAGTTAGATCATTGTTGTAAAGATGATTTTCATTTTAATTTAAGAAACAATACGTTTGTTATTTATAGATATGGGAAAACAAAAATTAATGTGTTTAACTAATTTAATTGATGTGTTTAACAATTTAACTAATTAGAATAGAGATTCACTTTAAATTTGAAAAAAGAAAATTTATGCTAACATTGTCTGATGACGGCGTATAAATCTCGAAATATAGAAATTTCCGTGTCGCAATGTATTAAAAAACAAATTTAATTATGTGTGTATATTATGGTCTAATTATTTTTTGTATTGAACAATTTTTAAAAATCTCGGAATTGTAAAACTGTCGCTTCTCTTCACCTGGATATATATATATATATATATATATATATATATATATATATATATATATATATATATCCGAGTGGATAGAGAACGAATAAAGAATTTTTTCCGCCCAAAATATCAATTTAAAACAGTGTTCGATATATGATGTATAGAGCTGTGAATATTTATTATAAATTATGTTTTAGAGTATGTACATTATTTTTTAATATATGTCCTCGACAATCATATCTTTGTTTCAACGTTGGGTATGTTTCAACGTTGGGTACGTTTCGGGAGGTAAAAGCAAAACTCCTAAAAGTTTTGCTTTTACCTCCCGAAGAAACGTACCCAACGTTGAAACATACCCAACGTTGAAACAATCATATGATTGTCGAGGACATATATTAAAAAATAATGTACATGCTCTAAAACATAATTTATAATATATATATATATATATATATATATATATATATATATATATATATCATAGTGATTATCCACGAATACTGTCTTAATATGTATAGGAAAGAATATTAAAAGGTTTTGAGTTTAAAAATGTGTTTTTTTGACAGTATTTGTTTATTTCTACTATTATATTTTATATTTCAGACTGCCCTCGGTCCTTCATCAGAAACAAATAATTTTAAAATTTGAATTAGTAACGTATTTCGCGAGATTTACCATATATATATATATATATATATATATATATATATATATATATATAGTAATGAACCTAATCACAGTAGGCAACACTAATAATAACAGACTAAACTTCCGAAAATAGTGCTAACTTAACAGTAATTTAAACCGTCTTGTAACCCGGCGAGAACTACCTCGTGGGTTAAATAATGGGGGAGAAAAAAGAAAAAGAAACAAACAACACACAAGAACAATACGTCTAGTGCCCGTTGGAAAGAAAAAAAAAACAAGACGAAACCTTAACAATAAAGTGCTCGATACGAAAGTACAAAAGTACGAAAGTAGAGCGAGAATACAAGAAATCTAGAAGCGAGCCACCACCTACCGCGGTTTCACACAACGGTTCTTACCCTGAAGAACCGTAGTGTGAAACCGCGGTAGGTGGTGGCTCGCTTCTGGATTTCTTGTATATATATATATATATATATATAGGTTTCATTAAAAATGACAGAACAGGTGTGATGGTTAAGTTTTTTCTGTAATTTTTCAGGTGATCTTATGATTTTTTTCTCTGAGGACATAAATTATATGCAAATTGTCCAATTTTTTCGTTTATCCGAGCGCTTTCGGCTATATTTTTGGCCAGTTTTGAGGATGAATTTGATTTGTTATTTTATCTTAATGGATTTATTTTATTTTTACGCGCTCGGATAAACAAAACACTTTGACATTTTTTATATAACTTATGTCCTCAAAAGAAAAAAAATTATAAAGATCACAGGAAAAATTAGTTTTTCTGATTGAGAGGTTGTGAGGAGCATGGAACCATCTCTTAATTGCTGTTGTTCTCAGGTCCACCCAGACCTGGAGTGGTAACAAGGCCTCTGATTGGGCTGTTGTTCCCAGGTCCAACCTGACCCGGAGTGGTAACACCTCCTTGGGTCCCAGCTATGGGCAAATAGTAAACCTCCAAAATGGGCTCAAAATACTATGAAAATATGAAAAAAACACTTTTATGGAAATATGTTGTGGTGCAGTGAATATCGGCTCGGAACGAGAAATCGGAGAGTCGAGTTCGAATTCCAGTTGAATTCTTTGCATTCACTTTCGCGCAAATACCCTTAGGAAAGGTATTAAGTCGTATCTTCCTTCCAGTTATGGGTTAAATAACAGGACAGATTGGGTTCTATAGCCTTGGCTGGTAACCAGTCTACCGCAGAAAGCAATGGCAACCTACTGCGGGATAATATTCTGCCCAGTCAGTCATGTCTCTTTCAAACGTGTTTCACGTATGGTACTTAACTGACTGACTGATACATAAAAATAGACTTTTATAGAAAAATATACATTTTTGAAGAAAAATATTACCAACAATACATTTTATATTAGACTTATTTTTACCAATATTTTCTTTAAAAAATTATTTCAATATGGATCGCAGTCAATTATGAATAAGTCCTGAAGTTTTCATAAAAATCAGACCATTATTTGATTTCATCAAGAATTTCTAAATTAATATGTCTTTCACGGTAAAAAAGTGCATTGCGTAATATTACATTTTTTTTACGCAATAAACTATGAGTCAATTTAGATCTCGCACTGATTTTCTACCAAAATTTCGAACGTGTTAGAAATAATTTAAAAAAATTAAAAAGTAATTAAAAAATACTTTGATCTATCCTCTTAATGATAATATAAACATTTTGCCGATAAAACTTTGTTTTTATTTAGTTTGGGGCCTTTTTCCTTCATACTATGCTGTTTTTTCAGCGATTTTTTTGGAGGTACCTAAAAAAGCTTCACTAAGCGGCACTATGTAACCACTGATTGGGAGAGGTTTTGTTTACATCAGCTGGTTTGGTACGGACTGAGTTTTGAACACGGAGAGGTTTAATATCTTGCCATCGTTTCTGCATTTGGTACATTGCTTTTGTTTCTTTTTTTAGGTTCTTTGTCGCGGCACTAAGTGTCGTATGTTTTACTAGCAGTATAGTCCGGCGTTGCTCGGGTGTAATGAAAGCTTTAAAACTAATCCATGGTCCTGGAGCTCAGACTCAGCCTAAAGAATATTTGAAATAATAAAATAATTGCGACAATTTACGAATCGCACATAATATATACTAGCAATATAGCCCAGCGTTGCTCGGGTGTAATGAAAGCTTTAAAACTAATCCATGGTCCTGAAGCTCAGACTCTTTGGACGTTGGCACGAAAGACTCAAAAGCAATAGTTGTTTCCAGTTAAAGCGAAACCGTAGACTGGAAGAAAAATGAATGGATGTAAGTCAAATTTTGATTTCCTGGTATCGATATCAAATAAGTTTTTTTCGTCGTAAACTGAATTTTGAAGGTTAAATCCTCTGAGTAAATGGTATCATGGCTGAGACTAAGAACTACAATTATACCTACTTAGAGCCAAACCCGAAGCAAAAACTAAAATAAAAGGGCTGAAAAAATACAGACATACAGGCAGATAAACAGACACACACACAAACATCTTGCCTTTTATATATATATATATATATATATATATAATCGATTTTCTGCACTATTGTAAGAACTGCAACCTTGAAATTTCTGAATATCGTTTCTTATGTCTTTGTCTAAGAGTGTATCAAATTTGATTAAAATCGGACCACTCCTTCTATAACCCGATTTTTTCGATTATCGATTTTCGATATTTATCGGGGGTACCTCGACAGAAAACCTAGCTAAGAACACTTACAGACGCTTATAGCAAAACTGTGTAAATTTTCAAGAACATCGGTTAAGCTTTTTCGGAGTCTATAGGTAATGGACACACACACACACACACACACACACACACACACACACACACACACACACACAGAGAGAGAGAGAGAGAGAGAGACAAAGTTCCATTTATAAGTAAGTTTAGATTAGATTTGCACTTCGTCACCCACTTGAAACTCCCTCTTCTTGTTATTATTAATTATTATTTCTTGTAAATGTACATGGAATTAGAACCGAAGGACTATTTCACGAACATCTGATGATAAATAATTACTTTTTCGTCAAAAGTGAACGGAAATCGCTTCAAATAACATTGAACCTTGTGGAGAAAACACGTCAGTAGAGGTTATTTACTGGAACTGATATGCTTGTAATACGGGATGAAAAAAATAAAATAAAGAATCGTATGTATCGTTGGCGGCCATTTACGGTGGCTGGGCAGATTCCTGGAGCCAGTTCAGGGTCTCTTGCCTCGTATTTAAAATCCACTGGCGCCCTTCCTTCGCCCTCGCTTCCGCTTTGCTATTCCGTTCAGGAGTAACTGCAAATCCAAATGAAGTGATGTAGACGCGGGGTAGGGGGAATTCTGTATTCCGATTCCCAAACTGATTCTAAAATCGACTGCGCAGGCCAAAAAAAAAAAGAAGAAGAAAAAAAGAAAAACAACAAAAGAAAACAAAAAAACAAAAGGAAAAGATTCGATTCGCACCATAGAGCTGTCACAATGCTTTTAGTATTATAAAGGAACATAAAAAAGGCGTTGGGTATTACATATTTATTATTTATTAATATATCGAGATCAGAACTCATCTTCAGAATGATAGGAGAGCTTGATTTCCCGTCCGTCCGCTGGTGGACCGTGCCTTTAAACGAATGGTCCTCTTTCGCTGCTAATGCTGTCGTTAATAATAGTGAGTATATGTGTGGGGGGTCTACCAGTAGTATCTGTGTAGTATCTTCCTTCAGGCAGATAAACTACATTTTATCTCTCAGTTGTGTTTCAGTCTTCGGACAGCACACAAAAAATAAATGAGATATTTCTGGCAGCACTTTCCTCATTGCACCAAAAATGGAGGGTCAGTAGAATATCGGTGCCAGCGCGACGTTGGTTACGGGGATTGGGAGAGTTTGACCTTGGCCTATGAGCAGGTGTTTCGTCACAGTGTGGGGATGCATAAAAACAAGGTGTAGTATCTGTTCTCATCTTAAATGGTAATTGGCAATATTAGGCATTTTCTTATATCGTTGACCAAGCAGACAGTGCTACTTGTAGTTGAAAGTTATAAAAATATTTTAAGAGAGTGTTGTGATTTACTTGAAGCATTGTGCATATTAGGTATATGGGTAGGTTTTGAAGGCTATCACAATGCGTTTAGTAAAATAAAAGAGTTGGGTATTATCTATTTATTAATCATTAATATTTCGAGATCATAGTCTCATCTTCAGGATGTTAGTAAAGCTTAGTTTCACGAACGCTCGTGGTCCTTACCTTTCATCGAATGGTCATCTTTCGCTGCTAAAGTTGCCGTTAATTGTAGTGTTAATTGTCGTGTGTGTGCATGTGTGTATGTGTCTGTGTCCCTGTATGTGTGTGTGTGCTTATGATTTATATATGTACACATTGACCGATAGCAGGATTTGGCGTTTTTGCTTCTCTGTTAAAGTGATAGTAGGCACCGTTTTGCGATTTGATGTTAGATCTGTCTGCTTTAATTAGAGGCATGTTTATTGCAGGAAATTGGAGGTTTTGAAAAGCGGGAACTATTCCTGAATTGCATTTGTTTCCAGATCCACCCTGGCCCGTTGTAGTAGCACCTGTTAGGGTCCGACCTATCGGCAAATAATGAAACCCCAAACAAAAACAAACAGTACGTTTTTATTGACTAACAATATATTTTGTAAGAAATTAACTAACAACTTCTTTTTTAATAATATATATATACACTCACAGAGACATGACAAAATTGAATAGACACCAAGATAAATTTTATTCTGTTTTTTTTTTTGTTTTTTTTAATAACTAAGATAAATTAACATAGATTATTTGATTAAAATTGAAGATAACAATACCGGAATATGCCACGTTCCAAAGGAGCATCAGGCCTATCCGAATTTCAGTGAGGACTTAACGAGGGCCAACATGAAGGTGGTCTTAGTCAAAGAAAAATATCTGAAAATCTTTAAATACCCCTTTCTACTATTAATAGAGTGATCGTACAATTCACCAGAGAGGTTGAGACTAAATGGGATCAATAAACTTCCATGGCCAAGTCAGTCCCCGGATATTAACCCTAATGAACACCTTTCGGGCATATTAGATCGAAAACTCCGCAAAAATAACAGGAAGCCGTCTTCTAAGCCCGAACTTGTAGGATTATTGCGTGAAACATGGCAAGAAATCCCTCAAGATGATATTCGTCAACTCATCGCTAGCATGCCTAGAAGGGTCTTTGCATTAAAAAAAAAGCAAAGGGGATGTCAACTGAATATTAATTATGAAATTTATGAATAAAGACACATGGCCCAGAGGAGATAGACGTTGGTTAGTTCACGTGACTTCACCCAAAGTGTTGTGAATTCAAATAAAAGCTACAACAGTGGTAAACAAGTAATTTACAGGGCTAGACTACCAGAAGAGGCATTACTACGCAAGGAACGGAGCTCATATACCCCAGTGATTGTAATGAAGGGTTGGGTTCGAAATTCCTAGCACCTGAAGAAGGCCGGAGCGTACAATGGCTGAAACATCGTACAAATGGTAACAAAGATGAGGACAATAGTCCGAATAATAATGTAAATACTGTAAATACTACTTCATCTCAGAAATATAGACAAATAGAATGATCTATTATTAAACGTCGTACAAATGGCAACAAAGATGAGGACAATAGTCCGAATAATGTAAATACTGTAAATACTACCTCATCTCAGAAATATAGACAAATAGAATGATCTATTATTAAACGTCGTACAAATGGCAACAAAGATTAGGACAATAGTCCGAATAATGTAAATACTGTAAATACTACCTCATCTCAGAAATATTGACAAATAGAATGATCTGTTATTAAACTTCGTACAAGTGCCAACAAAGATGAGGACAATAGTTCGAATAATGTAAATACTGTAAATACTACCTCATCTCAGAAATATAGACAAATAGAATGATCTATTATTAAACATCGTACAAATGATAACAAAGATTAGGACAATAGTCCGAATAATGTAAATACTGTAAATACTACCACATCTCAGAAGTATAGACAAATACTAGAGCATTCTCATGTAATAATTATAAATACAGCACTCTTATATATAATCTTCAAATAGATAATTATTATAATAATCTGAAAGTCGAGCAATCGTATATAATTTTAAACTAGAGCACTCTTACATCATAGGATGTGCGTTGTGGTGCAGTGGATATCGACTCAGAATAAGAAATCGGAGAGCCGTGTTCAAATTCCAGTTGAACTTGTTACATTCACTTACACACAAATACCCTTTGGAAAGATATTGATCCGTCGCTTCTCCCTCCAGCTATGGATTAAATAACAGAACAGATTGTGTCTATATCGTAGGTTGGCAACTAGTCTACCGCAAAAAGAAATGGCAACCTAATGCTGGAAAAACTGCCCAGACAGTGATGTCTCTTTCGAGACATGATCACCGAAGCGTGTATCACGTTTTCCACTTAACTGAGTCATGTGTTGTTAGATAGTTGATATTTACAAAGTAAATTTTCACGAAGACAAACCAAAATAAAAAGACAAATTGGTTCTTTTTTTACGGACTGTCAACCCTTTACAAGTTTTTTAAAGCCATACTTACTCTTTTAATAACGCACTACCTTGAGTGACTCATGGGCCTTTTAAAACGTGAACAATAGTGTAAAAAAAGGGCAAATACTTTACCTTCAAAATGACGTCACTATGTAAGTATAAAAATGAATTTTTATATTAAAATACCAGTAATACCTTTTCACAGTAAAAAAATTACCAGCAATATATTTTTGAGAAATGAAAATTACTAGTCATATATTTTTGTAAAGAAAATTATTAATACTCCCAACAAAATTGAATTTCGGGATTAAATGACCCATAAGAATTTGATATGCCGCTAAACAAACAAATACTACCTGATGAAAATTGAGATGTAGTAGACTGCGGCTTTTTTATCATAGACTAGCATCATAGTCCGGCGTTGCCCGTGCAACCCAAAACCGTTTAGTAGTAGGAGAAGATGCCACTTTTTTTTACATTTTTTGTTTTTGTTTGAAAAAACACTTTTTTAAAAAAAATATTTCATTTGTTTCAAAATTACGGGGAAAAAATATTCACATTTTTTGTTGAGCAAATGAATTTTTAAAACGTCGGAATAAAAATTAAATATAAATGCTCAATTTTTTCATTTTTTTTTTTTTTTTAAATAAATTCACAAATATATATTGCATGTTCCAGGAACTTCAGCTGTCTCTTCCTGATGCTCAGTATTAATTTCCTTTTCGTTTCCATCCTTTCCAAAACCTCATCATTGCTCACATGCTCGATCCATGATATTCGCAGCATCCTTCTGTAGAACCACATTTCAGTTGCTTCAAGTTTTTCCTTCATCTTAAGTGCAGTACTGGGCTGGTATCAAAGTCCCATCAGTTTACAGCTCAATTGGCTTCTTCTTCTACGTGCCCTGTCCCTTCAGGACGTAGGCGATCATGGCTTTACACGTCTCTTTATCTCCAGTGGCTTTTAGCATGCCTTCTCCCGTTACACCATGCAATCCTCGTTCTGTCATCCACCTGATTAGTTCCTTCAAATATGTTATCTGTTCCTTTCCCCTGTCTCTTTTTCCCTTTATCTGGCCTGTTAGTATCAGGTTCTCCAGGCCCTCCTTCCTCAGTGCATGTTCCAGGAACTTCAGCAGTCTCTTCTTGATGCTCAGTATTAATTTCCTTTTCGTTTCCATCATTTCTAAGACATCATCATTGCTCACATGCTATTCGCAGCACTTCGAATTGGTTGATCATCACACAGTTATCATTCGGATAAACAATATGGCGTCCATTTCTCTTGGTCTACAGCCGATGTGTTAACGGTTATTAGTTAATTGCTCTATCAGGCTTGAGATAAGAACGAGGTTCGAGCTGTGGCACAAGAGATCTCAAAGGTGTTCGACAGGGGCTGACATGTTGGTCTTCTCCACAAACTCAAGAGTTATGGTGTCTCTGAACGAATATTTGGCTTAATCGTTTTGCATAAATCGTGTAAAGTAGAGTTGAAAAATGAAAACGCTTCTAGATCATTTCACATTAGTGTGTGTGTCACCCATGGCTCTATCTCTGAACATAAGTTGTCTTTTATCTTCATCAGTGAACATCACGAAGTCATCAGTTTCCAACTAGGCATTTATGCTAATGACACAATATTTGAGTCATCCGTGATACACCCTTTGGCGGTCATGTCTCGAAAGAGGCATGATTGACCGGGCAGAAGATTATCTCGCAGTAGGTTGCCATTGCTTTCTGCGGTAGACTAGTTACCGACCAAGGCTATAGAACCCAATCTGCCCTATTATTTAACCCTTGACTGGAGGGAAGATGCGGATTAATACCTTTCCCAATATTTACTCCTGCCTTAAAAGTAAGCTCCATAGGTCCGATGAAATAAAACTGGCAGCCGATCCCGAAAAAGGATTTAATTCGTTGCTAAATGGGACAAGGAATGGCTTGTAAATTTTAAAACCACCGAAACGAAATTGTTATCTTTTAATCGCCGTAGAAAATCCTTCACGCTTTTCACTGATATATTTTTTTTTAATCGTATCACCCTGAGCAAAGCGGTAACGCCACTGATGTGCAGGGGGCTACGTAATAGTGAAAAGATTAGAAAAGAGAAAGCCGGAAACCACATCCTAAACAGGGAACAAGGTATGAGCCTCTTAACCTGTTCAATAGACGTGGGTGGAGTGTGAACCGGGCGATAGATAGATCTATCTACTCCAATTGAAAAAAAATCATCGTGGTGGATTACTAAGTTTTAACTTAGTAAAAGTCCAGTCAAGAGATTTTTTAAGAATGAAGTGAAATAATTATATCGAATCAATTGCTAGGTCTACTACTAGGAAAGTTCTTCAGTCTTGTACTAGAAATGTTTTCTCATCTTCTCTCTTACCTCATCACTCTCAATGGAACACGAACCATCCGACCGTGCATGGAAAACTGTTGTCATATCTGCTCAGTCGCCCCTGCTGTTCGTCTCAGTGTTCGCAACAGGCTCCAAAGGAGAATCTTTAATGGGACCAGTCCAAACCTAGCAGCTCGACTCCAGCCACTTTCTCACCGGCAGGATGTGGCTTCCCTCTGTCTATTCTACAAATATTTTCATGGCTTCTGCTCCGACGAACTTAAGTCATTGGTGCACCGCCGCAAGAATTTACTCGGCCCACCCATTTACAGTTAGATCAACCAAATGCAGCCGACAATTCTACTCCCGCAGCTTCTTTTCTCGCACTTCCAGCCTGTGGAACTCATCTTCCATATACTTGCTTTCTTGACGGCTACAACCTCCAGGAATTTAAATGCAATGTCAATAACCATCTCTTATCCACTTGACTCTAGTTCTTTTTACGTCACTCTGTATATCTTGTTCTTTCCCTTTCTCTTTACCGTCGCAACTGACTTCACACCTGTGTTCAAATCCTTCTCTTGCCCTTTCTCTTTCACCCCCTGCAGCTGGTTCATCTTTCTCTTTACTCTCCTCCTGCCTAATACTTCAACTCTCTTATGTAACTCCAGCCCTTTCTACATCACCCAGTGTATCTTGTTCTTTTCCTTTCTCTCTACCGTCGCAACTGTCTTCACACCTGTGTTCCCATCCTTCTCTTGCCGTTTCTCTGAAACCCCCAGTAAGTGGTTCGTCTTTCTCTTCACTGTCCTTCTGTCTAAACTTTTAATCTTATGTAACCCAGTGCGCATCAGTGGCAGTACCGCTTGACTTGGGGTGAAACGGTTAGAAAAAAAAAACATAGGCCATCAACCAGGGGGTTGTTGTTGCTTCTTTAATTGTCTTTTTTTACGTTGGTGTTATGAGTTAACGCAGACCCCTTTATTCTTCGGGCAATATATATTGGTTGCCAACAAAGGCTATAGAACCTAATCTACCCTGCTATTAAACCTATAGCTGGAGGGAGAAGATATGGGTTAATACCTTTCCCAAGGGTATTTGCGCGTAGGTGAATGCAACAAATTCAACTGGAATTCGAACTCAGTTCTGTGATTTCTCATTCCAAGCCGATATCCACTCCACCACCACGCACGTCCAGCGTCCAGCTTCAGTAGGTTAAGTGCCATGCGCGATACACGCTTGGGCGATCATGTCTCGAAAGAGACATGACTGACTGGGCAGCAGATTATCCAGCAGTAGGTTGCCATTGCTTTCTGCGGTAGACTGGTTGCCAGCCAAGGCTATAGAACTCAATCTCTCCTGTTATTTGATTCATAGCTAGAGGGAGAAGAGATGTATTATATTATAAAGTAGTAATTAGTGGGGGATCAGTTCATTACTTCATAACAATATATAACTGATCCCCTACTTTATGCCCAATAGAACCTTAATAATGTTTCCAACCATTAGATTCAATCAGTCAATTAAGTGCCATGCGCGATACACGCTTGGGCGATCATGTCTCGAAAGAGACATGACTGACTGGGCAGCAGATTATCCCGCAGTAGGTTGCCATTGCTTTCTGCGAGTGTCCAGCTTACACATATATAAATATCCCATTCGTCCGTTCATTGAATATCTCTGTCATAACTGGTCTGGTGCTTCTGCTATATATCTCGAGACTCACAACAAACTCCAAAGAATGGTCTGCAATATAATCGGTGTTAACCTGGCATATCGACTTCAATCACTTACTCGCCGATGTAATGCAGCTTTTCTCCGTCTTTTTCAATAAATACTTTCATGGCAATTGTTTTAAAGAGATTTCCTCCTTGGTTCCCTTGACTGCATGAATTTAAGCACTAGAATCTTGTCATTTTCTTTCACTCACTGCTTCATGGTATCACGCTTTTCACCGAAGTGAAACAATTATATTGATTCAAGTGCTAGGTCTACTACTAGGAAAGTTCTTCAGTCCATTACCAAAAATGTTTTCTAGTCAGAGTCCATCTTCTCTCTTACCTTATCACTCTCAATGGAACACGAACCATCTGTTGCGTCTTAGTTGCATTATTGCTTTCATTGGAGTGAGATGATTAAAGGAAATTATTTTAAAACTTGCAATTTTAAAGCTGTTCGGGATTTATCGAGAGCTGCTGAGAGTCCAAAGTACGCCTTGAAAATGTCATCGGAGGACTTGCGTCTTGTTCAGTTTATCGAGTGTTATCTTGTAAAGAAGTAATGTAGCATAGTTGGATTGAAAACGACAAAATAATGCCAGCACACGAACATTATCAAAAAGAAAATAAAAAGAAGATAAGAAAAAGTAAGAACAAAAATAAAAATGGCGAATAAATTCGAAACCCCCCCAGAGAATAGAAAAACGAAGAATGAGAAAACAGGGCCAAAGGTGGCGGGAAATTACAGACAAAAGCGGCGGAAAGAAGGCGGAAAGTTCAACGAACTCCCTTTATCTAACGTTGCCCCCAAACATTATTAATGCTCATTTGATTGTAGGTTGAGTCGATAAAAGTTTAGCTTTGTGTTTTGAGTTCTTACGCACTAACTCTTTATATATATATATATATATATATATATATATATATATATATATATATATAATAAAAGTGTGAGAAGCCGTGAACGTTTTCTTTAAAATATATATTTATTGTTTGGTATTCATACAATTTATGGAGTATTAATTTGTCATGGTTTGCGCTACACGTGTTTCGAGTCTAAAATTGACTCTCTTCAGGCGAACAAATTCGTTGTTTTACGTTTGGGTTTCAACTGAAATTAAAGTCAAAATACGATGTTTAGAACGGCTCATGATTAAACATAATAGACATTCATTGTCTCTTATATTTAACAGCATATGTTTAGAATATATATATATATATATATATATATATATATAGTGAATTAATAATTATACATATGAGGGTGAACATATGTATAGCATTACTAATCAGTTGTTAATAAAACCGTGTTCAATGTATAAACAGAGCTATATATATATATATATATATATATATATATATATATATATATATATATATATATATTGTCCTATGTTTATGGCACGATTCGAACTTTCATGCTTTATGCAATCATCAGGTGCATATTTCAAACTATATTTGAAATATGCAGTTGATGATTGAATAACGCATGAAACACCATGTCGTGGTATATATGTAGGACAATATATATATATATAGTCATCCGCAAACAGATCGATTTCGCTGTATCACAGCTCATCAGTACGGTTAGACAGCCGATTGCTTTACACCCAGGATTGAAACGCGACCGAATTGGCGCTCGGTAGAAGGAGGCTGAATTTTTAGCGTGTATATTATCATTATACACGCCCAATAGCCGAGAGTGTTAGAATTCGATAAAATGGAACATATATAAAATGAGAGAAAATGAAAGAGGGAACTAGTTACCGGAAATGGTGAAGAAAGTACAAGAGAAAGATACAAGATACCAACTGAAGTTGCACTAGAACTTTTGAAGGTTGCAGTTATCAGGGAAGCAAATATATGGAAGGGAGTTCCACAGGTGGGAAGTGCGAGAGAAGTTACTGTTAGAGGAGAAAAAAAAGAGATTGGGAAAGTGGAGGATACATTTTTTTTAATCATATCACCCCGAGCAAGGCGGTAACGCCACTGATGTGCAGGGGGCTACGTAACAGTGAAAAGATTGGAAAAGAGAAAGCCGGAAACCACATCCTAAACAGGGAACAAGGGATGAGCCTCTTAACCTGTTCAATAGACGTGGGTGGAGTGTGAACCGGGCGATAGATAGATCTATCTACTCCAATTAATTTCCAGAAACGCGATATCTAAGGTTTAAAATAAAATTTTAAACTAAAACAATATTTCTTGGAGCTTTTATTTTTGTTTTAATTCCAAACTAATAGATCAAATTTAGTATTTTCAATAAGCAATATATTTTTCTGTATTTCAAAACTAAATTAAATTGACTGGAATGCGTTTTGATTAAGATAGATAGATAGATAGATAGATAATGAACAGGCTGTGATAAAAGTGGATAGATAGATAGATAGATAGATAGATAGATAGATAGATAGATAGATAATCAAATGCCTGAGATAGATCTAAACATATTTATAAATGGAACTTTGTTTGTGTATGTGTGTGTGTGTGTGTGTGTGTGTGTGTGTCCGTTACCTATAGACTCCGAAATGGCTGAACCGATTTTCTTGAAAATTTACAGTTGTACTATAAGCGTCTGCGAGTGTTCTTAGCTAGGTTTTCTTTCGAGGTACCCCCGATAAATATCGAAAATCGATAATCGAAAAATTCGGGTTATAGAAGGAGTGGTCCGATTTTAATCAAGTTTCAAGGTTGCAGTTCTTAAAATAGTGCAGAAAATCGATAATATATATATGAAAGGCAAGATGTTTGTGTGTGTGTGTCTGTTTATCTGTCTGTATGTCCTTTATACAAATCCACAATTTTTATCCGATTCTCACCAAACTTCACACAAATATTCTTTAGGCTGAGTCTGAGCTCCAGGACCATGGATTAGTTTTAAAGCTTTCATTACACCCGAGCAACGCCGGGCTGTACTGCTAGTATCTAATAGGTTTGTAACTTAGGGATATAATAAGAGAACGTCATCTACATATATTAGGTAAGTACAATGAACTAGATTATGAGAATTCTAGAAAAAGGCAGACGAGAACATCACTTATAGTTGACCCCATAGGCAAGCCTAAATTTTGCTTGTAAAGAATATCGTTGAAGCAAAGGAAAAAGTGGATAGTGATTAGTCTACAATTTTTTTTATAATTTTGAGGACGGGTAGAGGAAGCTATTCTCTTAACTATTTTTCATGGTATATACATAAGTCAGTTAAATGCTATACGTAATACACGTTTTGGCGATCATGTCTCGAAAGAGACATGAATGACTGGACAGAAGATTTTCCCGCAATAGATTGATATTAGTTTCTGCGGTAGATTGGTTGCCAACCAATGCTAAAAAACACAGTCTGTCCTGCTATTTAATCCATAGCTAGGGAAAGAGACGGATTAATACTTTTCCTCAAGAGTACTTGCGTGTAAGTGAATGCAACGAATTCAACTGGAATTCGAACTCGTCTCTCCAATTTCTTGTTCCGAGCCGTTATCCACTGCACAACAACGCACATTATATATCAGTCTAAAAAAAAGACCTGATGCAACAATTGGTTTGTACATTTTGACGCCCCTAAAAAGGAAACTGTTAACGTTTGTCTTAGAGAACCTTCGTTTGGCCTTCCATCATATAGATGGCTGATGCTAACCTTCAGGAGGGCAACTCAACTTGTCTTCTCTTTTCCCCTGAGATGAAATGGAATTATTATATTAAATTAATTCCTAGGTCAGTTAACCCAAAATACAACCCAAAATGCCAAATACAGGTGGAGACACGGAGATCATACACGGAGATCCGACACGGAGATCCGAAGGCGAATTGGCATGGCAAACAAAGGACGCGTTCCAGAAGATGAGCAAAATACTAACACACAGGAAAATCTCAATAGAAACGAAGAAAAGAGTGCTAGACTGCTACGTGATGTCAGTTCTTCAATACGGCTGTGAATGCTGGACAATATCAACAATGAGGACAAAACTGGAAGCGGCCGAAATGTGGTTCTACAGAAGGATTCTACGGATATCGTGGACTGAGCATGCAAGCAACGACGAAGTGTTAGAAAGAATGGCAACAAAAAGGAAATTGATGCTGAGCATCAGGAAGAGACAACTGAAGTTCCTGGGACATGCAATGAGGAAGGAGAGCCTGGAGAACCTGATACTGACTGGACAGATAGAAGGAAGGAGAGACAGAGGAAGGCAGCGGATAACATATTTGCAGGGTCTGATCAGGTGGATGACGGAACGGGGGTTGCCAGGAGCAACAGGAGCAAACATACTAAGAGCCACAAGGGATAGGGAGACGTGGAGAGCCATGATCGCCTACGTCCTGAAGGGACAGGGCACATAGAAGAAGAAGAAGAAGAAGAAGAAGAAGAAGGTCAGTTCCTAACAAAGCTCGTTCACTGTATCGTTTAGACAATTTTTCCTGTCAGAATTCAGCTCACATATTTATAAATCTACAATTTATCTGCGTATTAAATATTACCGCTATATCGAGTTTAGTGTCCAAAGATTCTTGTCAAAATTTAAAGGGTATATATCTGAGGTAAGTAGAACTGTTTGCTGTAAGGTGTTTAAATGAAACAGATTCTAAGAATTCTAGAAAAATGCAAGCAAGAACACCGTTGATAAATCTAAACTTATTTATAAATGGAAATTTGTGTGTGTGTGTGTGTGTGTGTGTGTGTGTGTGTTACCTATAGACTCCTAAACAGCTGAACCGATTTTCTTGAAAATTTACACAGTTGTACTATAAGCGTCTGCGAGTGTTCTTAGCTAGGTTTTGTGCCGAGGTACCCTCGATAAATATCGAAAATCGATAATCGAAAAAATCGGGTTATAGAAGGAGTGGTTTGATTTTAATCAAATTTGATACATTCATAGACAAAGACATAAGAAACGATATTCAGAAGTTTCAAGGTTGCAGGCAGTTCTTACAATAGTGCAGAAAATCGATTATATATATATATATATATATATATATATATATATATATAAGGCGAGATGTTTGTGTGTGTGTCTGTTTATCTGTTTGTATGTCCTTTATACAAATCCACAATTTCTATCCGATTCTCACCAAACTCCACACAAATATTCCTTAGGCTGAGTCTGAGCTCCAAACCGTGGATTAGTTTTAAAGCTTTTATTACACCCGAGAAACGCCGGTCTATACTGATATTATACGAATATGTGATGATTTAGCTGTATGAATGGTAATGCTTATCACCGTCACTCCTTGCACGATCACCCCCGTCTCAACCTTCCCCCGCAATCGTGAGTTTTTTTTGTTTGTTTTTTGTTTTTTTCACTCTTGCGTGAAATCGGGTGGCAAAGGTTTGTGAAAATGGTTGGTGGAGGAATTAGCATCGACTTCGGAACGTTGAAAAGAAGCAAATACAAGATAAACAACGGGCGGTACGATGCCTATGACGGCGGGGGATAAGGGTTGTTTGGTGGCGAGGTGGGTTGGTTATTGGGAATTGTGGGGTTTGTCGGGAGCTGAGCGAAAGCGGCGAGAGTAGGCTGGGCAGTTCACGGCTGAGCGAGATTCACCACGGGATTCACTATTGGCATTTTGTCGGGAGTACTTCCACATGTGAATCGGAGCACGGACGGAGTGATTGTTCACGGAGAAGGAGATTGAAGGTGACGAAAAGGAGTAAAAGGAAGAAAAACAGGTATGAAGAACAGAAGAAAACAAGGGAAAGAAATTAAAAAAAAAAAGATAGAAGGCAAACAACGCGAAAGAAAAAGAAAAAAATTAAGAAAACGAAAAAACTACATAGGGAAGAATAATAAAGAATACCTAAAAACATTTTCATACTTGTTTGAACGTTATTTCTAATCAATACTCGTATTTGAGTAGTTATACTGTTTTTAATGAAACAGTATATATTCAAAAATTCCCTGCCACATGAGCGTTCAAAAAATCACCGTTACGTGAGTGTTCTTAAAAAAAAAAACAGTAAAATCAGTTATTGCAAATCGCCTGAAGACACCACTCATGGTAGAAACCTAGGTCGCGTAATAACTCGTTTACAAATGGAAAATATTCAAAAGTTCTACAATATAATTGTATTGAACACTTTTTAATACAAATGTGCACTGGTCTAATCTTATTATGACCAAAAACTAAGTAATTAAACAATCAATCAATATATATATATATATATATATATATATATATATAGTATATCGAGGCGGCAAATGATTTTATAAACATATACTGTTAAATATCAGAAACAATTAATGTCTATTATGTTTAATAATGAGCCATTCTAAACGTCGTATTTTGGCTTTGATTTCAGTTGAAAATAAAGACAAAAATTCTCCAACATTTGGATATTTTTTTATTGATTTGCTTTTAAGCTTTCGGCTCACATGAACCATCTTCAAAGAGGTTATTAAGACGGTAGCACAATAACATCCACCATCAGCGACAAGTTTATTTTGTGTTGACATAAAACTCCGCTAGGCAACGGTAATAGTTACCAAAAATAACAAACGCAGTTCGCAAATTTGCAATCACCGTCATAATATGTTATGGCCAGATTTAAAATCACTTTTAAAATTGGTCATAACACATTACATTGCATTTGAATATATGGTTCGGTGTGACATCATAGAACCGCATTGCAAATTTGCGAACTGCGTTTGTTATTTTGGTAACTATTGCCGTTGCCTAGCGGAGTTTTATGCCAACACAAAATAAAATCGTCGCTGATGGTGGATGTTATTGTGTTACCGTCTTAATAACCTCTCTGAAGATGGCTCATGTGAGCCGAAAGCTTAGAACCAAATGAATAAAAAAATAACCAAATGTTGGAGAATTTTTGTCTTTATTTTCAACTGAAATTAAAGCCAAAATATGACGTTTAGAACGGCTCATGATTAAACATAATAGACATTCATTGTCTCTTATATTTAACAGTATATGCTTAGAGAAATATATATATATATATATATATATATATATATATATATATATATATATACTGTTAAATATAAGAGACAATGAAGGTCCATTATGTTTAATCATTAATTATATATATATATATATATATATATATATATATATATATATATATATATAAACAGAAGCTACTCTAGTATCTACGCATCACTAATTCAGTAACGAATTAGAGCACACTGGCCTCTGGTGTATGATACATACGCTAAGAGTCTGCCTCCTTCTACCGAGCGCCCATAGCTCAGAAGTTGAATCGCCGACTGACGCCAATCCCGTCGGGTTTCAGTCCTGTGTTAAAAAGCAATCAGATGTCCAACCGTACTGATGAGCTGTGATACAGCGAAACAGATCTCTCTGCGGATATATATATATAGGATGTGCGTTGTGATGCAGTTGATATTAACTCGGAACGAGAAATCGGGGAGCCGAGTTCGAATTCCAGTTTAATTCTTTGCATTCACTTACGCGCAAATACCTTTAGGAAAGGTATTAATCCGTCTTTTCCCTCCAGTTATGGGTCAAATAATAGGACAGATTGGGTTCTATAGCCTTGGCCGGCAACCAGTCTACAGCAGAAAGCAATGGCAGACTAGTGCGGGATAATCTTCTGCTCAGTCAGTCATGTCTCTTTCGAGATATGATCGCCCAAAAACGTGTATCACGTATGGCACTTAACTGACTGATATTTATATATATAACTTTACCGGTCTGAGTATTTTTGAGAAATCTTTTGTGAAGAAAATGTGTGTAATTCGAACTTGTGACCCCTAACAACATAGGGTAAGCTGTCAACTGCTCTGATGCGTTTTTGACAACTCGACCACGAATGATTTCATAGTCTAAGTGAAGCCAAGTCAAGCATTATAAACCTACAATTTCCCGATTTCTCGTATATACTAATCTCTGCTCTGAGATGTATTGTAAAGTAAACAGCCAATGTTAAGGAAAGTTCTGGAGACTAACAAAATGGAATTAACAATCGACATATTTAATTTATTTGTTTGAACATTATTTTTAATCGATACTCGTATTTGAGTAGATCTTCTGTTTTTAATTAAACAGTATATTTATAACTCTATCGGCTTGAATATTTTTGAGAAATTTTATTAGGAAAATGTGTGTCATTCGGCAGGATTCGAACCTGCGATCACTAACAACGTAGGGGATGCCATAAATTCATTTGATGCGTCTTGACCGCTCGACCATGAAATATTTCAGAACGTACAGTACGGTACAGTTATATATATAAATATACTGTTTAATTTAAGACCGAATATGAGTATCATATAAAAATAGTGTTAAAAAAAATAAGATAAATATGTCGATTGTTAATGTATTTCGTTAATCTCTGGAAGTTTCCATAATCTATAAATATATATATAGTCATCCGCAGACAGATCTGTTTCGCTGTATCGCAGCTCATCAGTACGGTTAGACATCCGATTGCTTTTACCAGGATTGAAAATTGGCGCCAGTCGGCGATTCTACTTCTGACCTATGGGCTCTCGGTAAAAGGAGGCATACTTTTAGCATATGATGTATCATATGCCAGTAGTTAGAGTACTCTAATTTATTACTGAATGAGCGATGCATAGATGCTATGGTAGCTACTGTTTTTCAAAGTCTACCATTCTTCCAGAGTGTATATATATATATATATATATTTGAATAATCTCTTAGAGTTAAACTGTAGAAAAAACAATATTTATAAATGTAAAAGACAATAGAAAACTGTATTAGTTGCTGACGCGTGGACTGTTTCAAAGCAAAAAAAAAAAAGTCCACACTGGACGAAACGAGTCGGCAACCAATGCCGTTTTACTACTGTCTTATATATATATATATATATATATATATATATATATATATATATATATATATATATATAAATTGTAGGAGGAGTTGAAATAATTAGATAATTCATCATTTTTTTTTTTTTACCTCAACAGAATGCAGAAAGCACCGGACAGCCGTTTCGTCCTATATTTGGGACTCATCAACAGTGCTTATCCACTAAACAGTTGTGTTATGACACAGATGACACAGTGTTGATAGCAAACACAGAAACAAAACTTTAAGGACTCCAACAGAAAATAGTAAAATACTAAAGAGCAATTGTAAGAAGACAAGATGTATGGTTGTCAGCAAATGTAAGAGCACAAGAGGCGAAATAAGAATTGGAGAGGCCAAAATCAAGCAGGCAATTTTCGTTGTGGTGCAGTGGAAATCGGGGATCAGAGTTTGAATTCAAGTTGAATCCCTTGCATTCACTTATGCGCAAATATCCTTTGGAAATGTATTAATCCCTCTCTTCCCTCCAGTTATGGGTTAAATAACATAAGAGATTAAGTTCTATAGCCTTGGCTGGCAACCAGTTTACCACAGAAAGTAATGGCAACATACTGCGGGATAATCTTCTGCCCAGTCAGTCATGTCTCTTTTGAGACATGATCGCCCAAGCGTGTATCACGTATGGAACTTAACTGACAGAATATAATAGGTGAAAACATGATGAAGGCTTCTACTGGACATAAAATGGGGGATCAGTTTAATATTGTTATGAAGTAATAAACTGATCCCCCACTAATTACTACTTAATAATATAATACCTCTTCTCCCTCTAGCTATGAGTCAAATAATAGGACAGATTGGGTTCTATAGACTTTGGCTGGCAACCAGTTTACCGCAGAAAGTAATAGCAACCTACTGAGGGATAATGTTCTGCCCAGTCAGTCATGTCTCTTTTGAGACATGATCGCCCAAAGCGTTTATCATGTATGTCACTTAACTGACTGAATGCATACTGGGAAGGTTTGGTCACTGTGAAAGTTCTTGTCAGAATCCATTTTGCACATTTATAAATCTTTCATTCATCTGAGCAATGAATATCTGGTCGGATGTTCCTGCTGTTCATCTCGAGGTTCTCGGCAAAACCCAAAGAAGAATCTACAATAAAATCGAGCCTTCATTCACATTCTCATCGACATGATGTAGCTTTACTCTTTTTCTTTTCACGCACTTCCCGCCTGTGGAACCCTCGTCCGTCTTTGTCTATATTTCTGAGATGAGGTAGTATTTATAGTATTTATATTGTTCGGACTATTGTCCTCATCTTTGTTACCATTTGTACCATGTTTAATAATAGATTATTCCATTTGTCTATATTTCTGAGATGAGGTAGTATTTACAATATTTATATTATTCAGACTATTGTCCTCATCTTTGTTGCCATTTGTACAACTTTTAATAATAGATCATTCTATTTGTCTATATTTCTGAGATGAGGTAGTATTTACAGTATTTATATTATTTGGACTATTGTCCTCATCTTTTTTGCCATTTGTATGACGTTTAATAATAGATCATTCTATTTGTCTATATTTCTGAGATGAAGTAGTATTTACAGTGTTTCCATTATTTGGACTATTGTCCTCATCTTTGTTGCTATTTGCACGACGTTTAATAATAGATCATTCTATTTGCCTATATGTCTGATATGAGGTAGTATTTACAGTATTTACAATATTTGGACTATTGTCCTCATCTTTTTTGCCATTTGTACTATGTTTCGGCCGTTGTTCTCTCCGGCCTTTTTCAGGTGCTTGAAACTTCGAACCGATCACTTTATTACAATCACTGGGGTATATCATTCTCATTCCTTGTGGAAAGTCTCTTTTCGTAGTCATGAGTTATTTCATCAAGATGGGTCCCCTCCTTATTGTTCAATAGCTGTCCCTGAGCATCTTGATGAAGTATTTCCTGAGAAATAGATTGACCGAAGAAGCTCAATTGATTGACCTGCATGTTCCGCTGACTTGACCCTAATAAATTTCTTCATACCCCCCCCCCCATCTACTTTCTGGCTACCATGTATACTAAGAAAAAAATATATAATCCTACGCATATAACACGACTCGGTGTTTCATGAACTATGTAATCATCTTGTGCATACTGCGTGTACAGGTGTACTTGTTTGCACACACACACACACACACACACATATATATATATATATGTGTGTGTGTGTGTGTGTATAGTGTAATAGTTGTAGCTTTAGAACCTTTTTCAAGCAACGATATAAACTGAAATTGTAGGAGGATTTTTGAAATAATTTGAAATTTCAAATTATTTCAAATCCTCCTACAATTTCAATTTATATCGTTGCTTGAATCAAGTTATAATGCTCCGGAGTGAGCGACTTGGTTTCAGTAGTCGTGGCTCTGGGAGGCACAATCCTATGGCTAAAGGAGCTTGGATGAGTTACTCCTAGGAATATGTGAATGAGTAGCGCTATATTAAGCTTAATTAGTCACTTCTTCATCACCGTGGTACAGTTGGTATGATATCTGCTTCATAACACAACTGTTTGGGTTTCAATTCCTGATAGTGGATGCGCACTGCTGATTAGTCCCAAATATAGGACGAAACGGCCGTTCAGTGCTTTCTTGCATTCTGTTGAGGTCTAATAAAAACTTGATGAATTATCTAAATATGTGAGGGAGAGTGAGAGAGAGAGTTTTGTAATTTGCTTGAAGCAATGGCGGATATAAGGTGTATAAAATGCGTTTTGTATAATAGGCACGGTCCGCCAGCGGACGTGAAATCAAGCTCTCCTATCATTCTGAAAATGAGATTATGATCTCCAAATATTAATGAATAATAAATAGGTAATAGACAACACCTTCTTTACCTCCCTTTACTATACCAAACGCATTGTGATAGCCTTCAAATACCTACCCATACACACTATATATATATATATATATATATATATAAAAGGCAATCTGTGTGTGACTGTTCCCTATGCACGCCTGCATTTGTTAAGGTACGCCATTCAAATTTTCTAGGGAAGCCATGTCGACACATACTTTTTGAGTTTAAGTTCAGCAATTTTCCCTTTCGCACTTTTGGCCAATGGTGCAGATTGTTTACATTTGCTCCGTAAAACATCTAAGATCTAAGATGGCTGCTGAATTACGTCACAGAAATCAAATCACACGTGTCAAACGTGACTAGAATATTTTTTATTAAAAAAAATGCGCCTTTATATTTAATTTTGATTTCGACCTTTTATTTCCGTAAAACATCTAAGATCTTAGATGGTTGCTGAATTACGTCACAGAAATCAAATCACACTTGTCAAAATATTTTTTATTAAAAAAAAAATGCGCCTTTATATTTAATTTTTATTCCAACATTTTAAAAATTCATTTGGTCAACGAAAAAATGTGAATATTTTCTCCCGTAATTTTGAAACAAAAGAATAATTTAAATATGTAGGCGTGCATAGGGAACAGTCTCACAGATTGACTGTTATATCCATAAATTATATTTTAAGTGTCTGCAGCGAATTTAAACGTATTTGTTTATCCGCTGAAGAAATTAAAATGTTCTAAAATATGTGTATATATATATATATATATATATATATATATATATATATATATATATATATATATATATTATAACTAAGTTGTAGAACTCGCAGGTTTTTTAACCTGTTGTTCATGCATTTACTTTTATAAAGAGTGCTCGATACAACGTAGAGCGTTATATTGTAATGGTTGTTACAATGGTTTATAAATTCATAGTATCACTACACAAAAATTTTCGCGTTTCGAAGCTAGACATGTATTGGGCTGCTTCTTCAGGTGATTTAGTTGATATGAGAATTATTTAGTAGAAAAGACCGTTGATTTGTGTTGGATTAGTTTTTTTAGGTTTATATCGGATCAACTAAGAATACTTTTAAGCAGCGCTGGTACTTGCACCTAAACTCATTTAAAAATAGCTTATACCGAAACTAGACATCCCTTTCTACATACTTTGGAAGCTAAAGGATTCAAAACAGAAACCCAAAGTAAAATGGAAAATCCTAGAAAAAACTAGAACTTGCAACTCACTTAACGACATCTGCCCTTTATGTCTAAGTGAAAAGCTACACATTCTACAGTACCCCAACAGTAACGATTTATTAAACAGTAGAGACGAATTAGAAGTACTATGCAAACATCGCAAATACTTCTCGCTAAAATTTAAGTAAACAAATAAACACCCCACCCACGAAACCCCCCCAATATAAAAAATACACGCAACCAACCCTATAAATAAGCAGAAAAAGACAACAAACCCCACACCATACCAGCAAAAAAGTGCAGCTACAGTAAAATAGTAGAAAAATAAATGAAAATATCGACACTGTAAAAAACAAAAAAAAATTAAACAAAAACAAAAACAAAACACACACCCCAATACAAAATAACCAAAAATAAAGTAAGAAACAACCAGCCCCAAAACAAAACAACACCTGCCAACCCCTAAACCAAATAACAACACGCACGGCGCCAGCAACCTACACCCACACAAGATAAATAGGAAAACCTATCCTGAACTTCGCCACCAACAAACACTTAATCCTAAGACTTTAAAAAGGTCAACAGAATTCAAATTACAGACCAACCCCACTAATACCTAAAAAAACAAATCCAACACAAATCAACGGTCTTTTCTACTAGATAATTCTCATACCAACTAAATCACCTGAAGACGCAACCCAGATACATGGCTTCGAAACACGAAAATTTTTGTGTAGTGATACTATGAATTTATAAATCATTGTAAAAACTACTACACTATATATATATATATATATATATATATATATATATATATATTGAAATATATAAGTACACAAATAAGTACACCTGTACAGCAAATAAGTACACCTGTACACGGAGTATGCACCAGATGATTACATAGTTCATGAAGCACCGAGTCGTGTTATATGCGTAGGATTATATATACTTTTCTTAGTATACATGGTGGCCAGAAAGTAGATGGGAGGTATGAAAAAGTTTTTTAGGGTCAAGTCAGCGGAAGATGCAGGTCAATCAATTGAGCTTCTTCGGCCAATCTATTTCTCAAGAAATACTTCATCAAGATACTCAGGGACTGCTATTGAATAATAAGGAGGGGACCCATTTTGATGAAATAACTCATGACTACGAAAAGAGACTTTACACAAGGAATGAGAATGATATAATCCGGTGATTGTAATAAAGAGTTCGGTTCGAAATCTCAAGCACCTGAAAAAGGCCGAGAGAACAACGGCCGAAACGTAGTACAAATGGCAACAAAGATGAGGACAATAGTCCAAATAATCTAAATACTGTGAATACTACCTCATCTCAGAAATATGGACAAATAGAATAATCTATTATTAAACGTCGTACAAATGGAAGCAAAGATGAGGACAATAGTCCAAAAAATATAAATACTGTAAATACTACCTCATCTCAGAATTATAGACAAACAGAATGATCTATTATTAAACATCGTACAAATGGCAAAAAAGATGAGGACAATAGTCCGAATAATGTAAACACTGTAAATACAACATTATCTCAGAAATATGGACAAATAGAATGATCTATTATTAAACGTCGTACAAATTGCAACAAAGATGAGGACAATAGTCCAAATAATGTAAATACTGTAAATGCTACCTCATCTCAGAATTATAGACAAATAGAATGATCTATTATTAAACGTCGTACAAATGGCAACAAAGATGAGGACAATAGTCCAAATAATGTAAATACTGTAAATGCTACCTCATCTCATAATTATAGACAAATAGAATGATCTATTATTAAACGTCGTACAAATGGCAACAAAGATGAGGACAATAGTCCAAATAATGTAAATACTGTAAATACTACCTCATCTCAGAAATATAGACAAATAGAATGATCTGTTATTAAACATCGTACAAATGGCAACAAAGATGAGGACAATAGTCGAAATAATGTAAACACTGTAAATACTACCTCATCTCAGAAATATAGACAAAGACGGACGAGGATTCTACAGGCGGGAAGTGCGTGAAAAGAAAAAGAGTAAAGCTACATCATGTCGATGAGAATGTGAATGAAGGCTCGATTTTATTGTAGATTCTTCTTTGGGTTTTGTCGAGAACCTCGAGATGAACAGCAGGAGCATCCGACCAGATATTCAATGCTCAGATGAATGAAAGATTTATAAATGTGAAAAATGGATTCTGACAAGAACTTTCACATTGACCAAACCTTCCCAGTATGCATTCAGTCAGTTAAGTGCCATACATGATAAACGCTTTGGGCAATCATGTCTCAAAAGAGACATGACTGACTGGGCAGAACATTATCCCTCAGTAGGTTGCTATTACTTTCTGCGGTAAACTGGTTGCCAGCCAAAGTCTATAGAACCCAATCTGTCCTATTATTTGACTCATAGCTAGAGGGAGAAGAGAAATTATATAATTAAGTAGTAATTAGTGGGGGATCAGTTTATACTTCATAACAATATTAAACTGATCCCCCACTTTATGTCCAGTAGAAGCCTTCATCATGTTTTCACCTATTATATTCTGTCAGTTAAGTGCCATACGTGATACACGCTTGGGCGATCATGTCTCAAAAGAGACATGACTGACTGGGCAGAAGATTATCCCGCAGTATGTTGCCATTACTTTCTGTGGTAAACTGGTTGCCAGCCAAGGCTATAGAACTTAATCTCTTATGTTATTTAACCCATAACTGGAGGGAAGAGAGGGATTAATACATTTCCAAAGGATATTTGCGCATAAGTGAATGCAAGGGATTCAACTTGAATTCAAACTCTGATCCCCGATTTCCACTGCACCACAACGAAGATTGCCCACTTGATTTTGGCCTCTCCAATTCTTATTTCGCCTCTTGTGCTCTTTCATTTGCTGACAACCATACATCTTGTCTTCTTACAATTGCTCTTCAGTACTTTACTATTTTCTGTTGGAGTCCTTAAAGTTTTTTTTCTGTGTTTGCTATCAACACTGTGTCATCTGCATATCCTATATTGTTAAGACTGTGACCGCCAATAAAGAATCCTGTCAGAAATTTTAATTCTCTCAGAATCGCCTCACTCTAAAGGTCAAATGTCCGGTAAGAAGTCACATCCTTGTCTTAGACCCCCCCACACACACATTTCTGTATATTTACTGAATTTATTTTCTGTCCGTATGAAGGCAGCTCGCTCCCAGTATAAATTCTGGATTATTTTTTTTTATATCTAATATATCAAGCTTAAAGCAACAAATTAAATTTTAGATTTACTTTTTTTAAAACCGGCCAAGGAAACTTCGACTTTAACGCAAAAGATGGAAAGTTATATCGTTTTAATGGAGTTTGTCACCAAACACAAAGCTTCAAATTTACGGCTTTCTGGCATGTAGCAACGTCGAGCCTGGTCAGTGCCCGGATGGGTGACCACTGAGAAATTCTAGGTGATGTGAGTTTGGATGTGAGGGTAGTTTGGTGGATAACGGCTCGGAATCGTTAATTGGAGGGACGAGTTTCAATTCCCGTTGGGTTCGTTACATTTACTGACGTGCAAATACTCTTGCGAAAGGTATGAACCAACTTCTTCAACCCCCATCTATGGGCTAATTAGCAAGACTTGTATCACTAAACTTTTATTATCTCAAAATAAATTCTTACAATCCAAAAATATATCAATGAATATTGGACATGAACTGCTTTCGTCTTATGCTGTTGTTCCCACGTTCAACCCGACACGTGGTGGTAGGATCTGTGAGGGTATCAGCTTTGGGAAAGTAGTAAAACCCCAAATAAAAACAAAACACTATGAAGGGAAAAAATATATTTTTATAGCAAAATGACCAACAACACCTTTTATCTGTCGTTGAATGTATAAAACTGATTTGAAAATATATTTAGTTAAAACCATACAACTGTGATCAAAATATTTATATTCCGACATTAAATAACCCATAGAGTTGTTGAGATGCCGCTTAACAAAATCAACCAATCAACACAAAAAAGATACTTTTTAGATATTAGGCCACATGTTATCCAACAATTTTTTTATAATCATATCGCCCCAAGCAAGTCATAAAGTGTGAGATCAGTTTATATGCTGATTATAATGTAGAATTGATCCCTCACTTTATATCCACACTTTAATAGTATAATTTCTTTTTTTTATAATCATATCGCCCGAAGCAAGTCATTTCATTGCCACTGTTGTGCAGCGGGTTACATAGGAGGAAAGTTATGAGAAAGTGTGGCAGGTTATAGGGGGTGTCAAGAAGTGGGTAAGAGAAGGATGAGAATACTGATGAGAGTGGAGTGGACGAAGAAAGGAGCATGAGAGAAAGTTATGAGAAAGAGTGGCAGGTTATAGGGGGTGTCAAGAAGTGGGTAAGAGAAGGATGAGAATACTGATGAGAGTGGAGTGGACGAAGAAAGGAGCATCAAAGAGAGGATGAAGGTTAGTGAGACAGAAGATGACTATTGACTTTACATTTAAATTCTTGGAGATTATAGCAGTCGGGAAGGCAAGTATATTGAAGGGAATTCCAGAGACAGAAAGTGCAAGCAAAGAAGCTACTGGAGTAGAATTTGCATTTACAATTTATTGGTTTCACAGTAAAAAGGTGGGACCTTCTTGCTAATCTTGTGATTTGAGTAAATTTATATCTAGTGGGCACCAGTGAGCTAAGTCCATCGGAACATAAACCGTGAAAGTATTTGCAGAAGAGACACAGGGAAGCCACATTGCTTCCGGTGAGAAAGTGACTTTATCTGAGCAGCCAAGTCGGGATCTATTACGTTACAGATTACGTTACAGATTGGATTTTGTCAAGGACCCCTAGGTGGATAGCAGGAGCACACGATCAGATATGGCAGCAATATTCAATGCACGGGCGGATGGTAGGTCGGGATAGATCCCATTACAGATCCTCCGTTGGATTTTGTCAAGGACACCTAGGTGGATAGCAGTAGCACCCGACCAGATATGGCAGCAGTATTCAATGCACGGGCGGATGGTAGGTCGGGATAGATCCCATTACAGATCCTCCGTTGGATTTTGTCAAGGACACCTAGGTGGATAACAGGAGCACCCGAACCAGATATGGCAGCAGTATTCAATGCACGGGCGGATGGTAGGTCGGGATAGATCCCATTACAGATTCTCCGTTGGATTTTGTCAAGGACACCTAGGTGGATAGCAGGAGCACCCGACCAGATATGGCAGCAGTATTCAATGCACGGGCGGATGGTAGGTCGGGATAGATCCCATTACAGATTCTCCATTGGATTTTGTCAAGGACCCCTAGGTGGATAGTAGGAGCACCCAACCAGATATGGCAGCAGTATTCAATGCACGGGCGGATGGTAGGTCGGGATAGATCCCATTACAGATTCTCCATTGGATTTTGTCAAGGACCCCTAGGTGGATAGTAGGAGCACCCAACCAGATATGGCAGCAGTATTCAATGCACGGGCGGATGGTAGGTCGGGATAGATCCCATTACAGATTCTCCATTGGATTTTGTCAAGGACCCCTAGGTGGATAGTAGGAGCACCCGACCAGATATGGCAGCAGTATTCAATGCACGGGCGGATGGTAGGTCGGGATAGATCCCATTACAGATTCTCCGTTGGATTTTGTCAAGGACACCCCTAGGTGGATAGCAGGAGCACCCGACCAGATATGGCAGCAGTATTCAATGCACGGGCGGATGGTAGGTCGGGATAGATCCCATTACAGATTCTCCGTTGGATTTTGTCAAGGACACCTAGGTGGATAGCAGGAGCACCCGACCAGATATGGCAGCAGTATTCAATGCACGGGCGGATGGTAGGTCGGGATAGATCCCATTACAGATTCTCCGTTGGATTTTGTCAAGGACCCCTAGGTGGATAGTAGGAGCACCCGACCTAATATGGCAGCAGTATTCAATGCACGGGCGGATGGTAGATTTATATATGTGCAGGATTGTTTCAGACAGGGAAAGCTTCCTGGCCCTACACAGAACCGACCTTTTTAGCGGTGGATTTCGCTATGGATTCTATATAGTCATTCTACTTGAGGTCTGTTGTAAGAGAAATAAAACTGTATTGCAAAATATAACTTCAACAAATCTACAGCAGAAATCGCATATCTGCGCCTATAATAATTATGTCAGCACAACGACAATTTCTTACAGAAATGAAAGTGTATTTCAAAATATAACTTCAACAACACTATATCATAAAGCACATATCACTGCTTCTAGTAATTATGTCAACACACACACACACACACACACACACACACACACACACACACATATATATATATATATATATATATATATACAAAAGCTGAGTATTATCTACCATGTATTTACTTGTGAAAGCAGAATTATATAGACAATATCTTTATTACTTAAAATTCACAAGAAAATTAAATTTCGATAATAAATGACTCATAAGGTGTCGATATGCCGTTAAACAAGCAAATCAATCAGTCGTTCACTCACTGAAAATGAAGGTGATTGCATTATTGATAAATATCATTTTTACTCTGTCTGACTTATGGATCATTTAATGCCGAAATTTAATTTTCTTAGGAACATTAGTTTGAGTTTGTGTTTTGTTTAGCGGCATATCAACACCTCTGTGGGTTATTTAATGCCAAAAAGGTTGAGTTTTAAGGTATGTTTTTAACGTTCGGTTATAGTGAGAAGGTGGATTTAGTCAGATTTTAGTCATATTACTGCTTCTAGTAATTATGTCCACACAAACGTGTATATATATATATATATATATATATAGTCATCATCAGACAGATCTGTTTCGCTGTATCATAGCTCATCAGTACGGTTAGACTCCGATTGCTCTTAACCCAGGATTGCAACCCGACCGAATTGGCCTCAGTCGGTGATTCTACCTCTGGGCAATGGGCGCTCGGTAGAAGAAGGGGGACTTTTTAGCATGTTTATTATCATTATACACGCCCAATAGCCAGAGTGCTCTAATTCATTACTGAATGAACGATGCATATATATATATATATATATATATATATATATATATATATATATATATATATATACAAAAGCGGAGTATTATCTACCCTATATTCAACTGTGAAAGCAGAATAACATATATTGTATTTCTATTACTTCAAAGTCCCAAGGAAAACAAATTTCGACATTAAATGACTCATAAGGTGTCGATATGCCGTTAAACAAACAAATGAATCAGTCATCCTGTCATTGCAGATGAAGGTGATTGCATTATTGATCATTTTCACTACGTATGTTTGTCTTTATATATTTTCTGGTAAAACGTAATTACTTTCCGAACGCCATAACAGATGAATGTGTCTTAATCTTATAAATGATAGCAGTATAGCCCGGCGTTGCTCGGGTGCAATGAAAGCTTTAAAACTAATCCATGGTCCTGGACCTCAGACTCTTTGGACGTTGGCACGAATGACTAAAAAGCAATCATTGTTTCCAGTTAAAGCGAAACCGTAGACTGAAAGAAAAATGAATGGATGTAAGTCAAATTTTGATTTCTGGTATCGATATAAAATTTTCTACACTGTTGTAAGAACTGCAACTTTGAAACTTCTGAATATCGTTTCTTATGTCTTTGTCTATGAGTGTATGAAATTTGATTTTAAAATCGGACCACTCCTATAACCCGATGTTTTCGATTATCGATTTTCGATATTTATCGGGGGTACCTCGACACAAAACCTAGCTAAGAACACTCGCAGGCGATTATAGTACAACTGCGTAAAGTTTCAAGAAAGTCGGTTCAGCCGTTTCAGAGTCTATAGGTAACGGACACACACACAGAGACAAAGTTCCATTTATAAATAAGTTTAGATTAGATTTTCTATGAAGACAAAGAATTTTGTAAGGATCGTTACATTAACGAATCATCTGGCAAGACACGATGACTAATCATCGTCTTACGTCGGTAAGAAGCCTAGGATTGGTACTGATCTACCTGTGCATGTATTTCCGCCTTTGTATACAACCAGCCCGCCTTATACACATCGGCCCTACGGCCGTTGCAAAAAGAAAGGAATTCTTAAAAACAACACAAGTAGCTGACAAGTAGCACTGACAACAAACAATAGTAACATTAGAGTTCGTGTGTTTGTTTAGCGGCATATCAACTTCTTATGGGTCATTTAATGCCGAAATTTAATTTTCTTGAAAACATAAGTAATTGTTTTTGTTTCTTTTATGAAAACTATATTGCTGTGCGTTGTGGTGAAGTGGATCGCGATTTGAAACGAGAAATCTGAGAACCGATTTCGAATTCCAGTTTTAATTCCTTGAATTACGCGCAAATACCCTTGGAAAATGTATTAATCCGTCTCTTCCCTCCAGTTATAGATTAAATAACGGAACAGATTGGGTTCTATAGCCTTGGTCGGCAACCAGTCTACCGCAAAATGTAATGCCAACCTACTGCGGGATAATCTTTTGCGTACACAGTCATGTCTCGAAAGAGACATGATCGCCTAAGCGAGTATTACATATAACACTTAACTGACTGACTAAATATAATAGTTGAAAATATGATTAAATCTTCCACTAGGCATAAAGAGGGGGATCAGTTTTATATTGTTATGAAGTAATAAACTGATCCCCCACAAATTAATACTTATTAATATAACATATCTCTTCTCTCTCTAGTCATGAGTCAAATAACAGGACAGATTGGGTTCTATAGCCTTGGCTGGCAACCAATCTAGCGCAGAAAGTAATGCCAACCTACGGCGGGATAATCTTCTGCGTACACAGTCATGTCTCGAAAGAGACATGATCACCCAAGCGTGTGTCAAGTATGACACTTAACTGACTGACTGATATTGCTGGTAATTTTTTAAAAATGTATTGCTGAGAATTTTTTTGTTTTTTGTTTTGTTTTTTAATTGATTGCTGGTAATAATTTTTTTCGAAAATATCTAGCTGGTAATGTTTTTTTTTTTAATGCACTATATTTATTTTTCAAAAAATGTAATATATATTTTTTTAATGTATTGCTGGTAATTTTTACTTTTAATTTTTAGAAAAAATATATTGTTGGTAAATGTTTTACCATAAAAATTCATTTATGGTATTTTTACTATGAAAATATATTTTTGTACTTTCATGGCGTTTTGATCCTATGTTAGGTGTCAACTATTTTCTCATAGATGAATCTCTAACAATAGAAATTAATTAAATTAATCTGATTTGTACAAGTATTACTTATTTATAGCGTGAAATTTAGAATACAACTGTTTCTTAATTACAGAGTTGAACTTTCTAACCTGTCCGCCATATATCAAACGTGCATTTATATGTTTTTGAGGAATTACAGCAGAAATATGGTGTTTAATAATTTTTCGTATAAAAACTTCATCCTGTTTATAATTAATCTGCATTTGGTTGCAATAAAATATGCTGATGTTTTCTTGTATTTTATTTTTAATACTAGGTTTATGCATTTTCGTAAGAATCATTTTATTTGTTTATCGATGATAAAGGAGGATCTGTAACGTGGTTGATACTGACTTGGCAGACCGGCTGCAGCCGATCTCACACCGGCGTGATGTAGCTTCACTGTGCCTCTTCTACAAGTACTTTCATGGCTTCTGCTCCGATGAGCTTAGATCACTGGTGCCGCCTAAGCACGAATTTACACGAGATACTAGATTAGCAACTAGGTCCCACCCTTTTACAGTTAAACAAATAAGATGTAACCGTAAATTCTACTCCAACAGCTTCTTTTCTCGCGCTTCCCGCCTGTGGAACTCCCTTCCACAAGTCTGCTTTCCCGACAGTTACAATCTCCAGGTGTTTAAATGTAGGGTCAATAGACACCTCCTATCACACTAACTCCCAACTATTCTCACAACACTCTCATCTACCCAACCCTCATTCTCGGTATCCTCACCCGCCTATCACCCACCCTCTGTTATTTCCTATATTTAATCAGCCTTTCTCCACTCTACGTAGCCCCCTGCACAGTAGTGGCAGTGACATGCCTTGCTCGGGGTGAAACGCTTATAAAAAAAAAAAAAATGTACTTGGGAAAATTATTGTTGACTAATTTTTGTTTGATGCGTTTTAGTTCGCTCAAAAATATTCTTTGGAAGGAAGAATTTTTATGAGATTTATTTAAGAAGTTCGTTATTACTGGCATTTTAGATCTTTTAGGGCATTGGCTGTTGAATCTTAAAAGTAAAGAGTTGTTACTGGTGTCTTTTTTATACAATCTAAATCTAAAGTTATTTATAAATGGAAATTTGTGTGTGTGTGTGTGTGTGTGTCCGTCCGTTACCTATAGAATCCGAAACGGCTAAACCTATTTTCTTGAAAATTTACACAGTTGCACTATAATCGTCTGCGAGTGTTCTTAGCTAGGTTTTGTGTCGAGGTACCCCCGATAAATATCGATAATCGAAGAACTCGGGTTATAGAAGAAGTGGTCCGATTTTAATCAAATTTGATTCACTCATAGACAAAGGTATAAGAAACGATATTCAGAAGTTGCAAGGTTGCAGTTCAATAGTGCAGAAAATCGATAATATATATATATATATATATAAAAGGTAAGATGTTTGTGTGTGTCTGTTTATCTACCTGTATGTCTGTATTCTTTTCAGCCCTTTTATTTATGTTTTTGCTTCGGGTTTGGCTCTAAGTAGGTATAATTGTAGGTCTTAGTCTCAGCCATGATACCATTTACTCACAGGACTTATTTAGTCTTCAAAATTCAGTTTACGACGAAAAAACTTATTTGATATCGATACCAGGAAATCAAAATTTGACTTACATCCATTCATTTTTCTTTCAGTCTACGGTTTCGCTTTAACTGGAAACAACTATTGCTTTTTAGTCTTTGGTGCCAACGTCCAAAGAGTCTGAGCTCCAGGACCATGGATTAGTTTTAAAGCTTTCATTACACCCGAGCAACGCCGAGCTATACTGCTAGTAAGTGATAAATTCATCGGTTATTAGCTCTATATTGAAGTCAAGAAACAGGATTTTGTCCATGTGTTCATGAGTAAATTTCAGCGAGGAGTTATTTTCAAAATTTAATTTTCGAATTCCGATTTCGTCCATATTTTTTTATGTAAAATCTCTACGGAGATTTACACAAGGTACGTCGACGACATTTTTGTTTTGACAAACATATTCCGTAAAAAAACAAAAAAACAAAAAAGACGAAAAAAATTGGTCCACTGCCATTGACACAAATGTAGCGAATTCCGTTATTTGTTCTACTGATAAATGATACAAACTTTTAAACATGAGTGTTGATAGCAATATATAAATTCTAACTTAAAGTAGCCGCTCAAACTATCTACACAGGCCCACATACGTCCATAATGTTATAGGTGATACCTCTTACCGCCATTTTTATTCAACCAAGCAGAAAATGGTGAAACCAGTCAAACAATGTTTTATTCGTTTTCCAGGCCTGTTTAAAAGTTACAAGTTAGATTGTAAAGAAGAAGCTGTCTTGTTTTCTGGTCCGTTGCTTTTAAAGAAATGGCGGGGGAAAGAGTTCTTGTATCACAAATTCTTCTGAATATTATTTTCCTTTGTAAACTTCAACACTTTAAGCCGAATTTCCAAAAGATAAAATCCGAAAAGTTCATTCAGTCAGTTAAGTGCCATACATGATATACGCTTAGGCGATCATGTCTCTCTCGAGGCATGACTGACTGAGCAGAAGATTATCCCGCAGTAGGTTTACATTGCTTTCTGCGGTAGACTGGTTGCCGACCAAGGCTATAGAACCCAATCTGTCCTGATATTTAACCCATAACTGGAAGGAAGAGACGGATTAATACCTTTCCCAAGGGTATTTGCGCGTAAGTGAATACAATGGATTCCACTGGAATTCGAACTCGGTTCGCCGGTTTCTCGTTCCGAGCCGATATCCACTGTACCACAACGTACATTCTCATTAGTTCATTATCCCCACTAAAAAAATTGAACTTATTTGTTCTGCTGGACTTATAACTAAAAATAAATTCGACTAGATTTTATAAGTATACAACCAATGAACAAAGAGCTACCAAAACTGTACAAGACGAACTCCTAAATGTAACCGTCACTTCAACTCCAACAGAGAGGCAACTTTACATTGGTGAGACTGTGAATGAAGCGAGTCCAGGACAAATAATATTCCTTGGATTTTATCAAGGATCTCTAGTTGTATGACGGAATCACCCAGTCAACAATATTTTAAGCATGGACAAATGGTAGACTTATGGAAATGCTAGATAGATTAAGGAGAGTATGTGGTGGGGGGCAGCAAAATTTCATCCATTATTTACCCTTCTCCCCAACTTGAGAGAGATGTGACACAAGGTCTTTTTTAACGTGGGGAACCTGAGCGCGTACACCCAAGTACTGGTCAAACATTAGCTATCCACCGCGGTGGACAGGTTCAAAACCGGTCATAACTGGCCTTAATTTGTCTTAGGTGTACCCAGCCCGAAGGCTAGGGCAACTCCGCAAGAATTCATCCAATTCCAAAAAAGCCTGTCCAAATCAATTTGAGATTTGCGGATGACGTCATATTCAAAGGAACTAAATTTGAATTCCAGCTAAAATGCAGCAGAATTTACCAAACACACTTTGATAAACAGACTGATGACTCGACACTCTTGATAAAGTCTCTAGCGACAGCCAAACGTGCTCGAATGTAAAAAACAAACTTTGGACAGTTGAATATTTTTAAAACATCCCGCTTGGAAGAAAAACTGTATAAACAGTTACATAAACAAACATTATTTGCATTATTTAAATTGTCCCTCTCTTCCTCGAGGACAAGTGGCCGAGTGGATAAAAGCATTAGTTAGATCCAGTGATTTCACCCAAAGAATTGTGAGTTCAATACCTGGCTACAGCAGTGGTGAAAAGATTCTTAGTAGGTAAACGGGGATAACTAAGACATCCGGCTGTGTCATAACGAGAACAATCTACCCCAGTGATCGAAATAAAGTTCGAAATTCGAATCACTTGAAGAAGGTCGCACCGTTATGGTCGAAACTTCGTGAATATGGCAATAAAGATAAACAACAGTCCTAACAATGTAAATAATTACAATATTTCATCTCAGAAATAGACAAACTTTGTTAGTGCTATTCAATGAAACTTCTTTATATATAAAGTCAGTCAGTCCGTTAGGTGCCACACGCTTTGGGCGATCATGTCTCAAAACAAGACATGACTGTGTACGCAGAAGATTTTGCCGCAGTAGGTTGGCATTACTAGACTGGTTGCCGACCAAGGCTATATAACCCAATCTGTCCTATTGTTTAACACATAACTGGAGGGAAGAGATGTATTATATTATTAAGTAGTAATTAGTGGGGGATCAGTTTATTACTTCATAACAATATAAAACTGGTCCCCCACTTTATGCCCAGTAAAAGACTTAATCATGTTTTCAACAATTATATTCAGTCAGTCAGTTAAGTGTCATACGTGATACATGCTTTTGGCGATCATGTCTCGAAAGAGTGACTGGGCAGAAAATTATTCAGCAGTAGGTTACCATTGCTTTCTGCGGTAGACTGGTTGCCGACCAAGGCTATAGAACCCAATCTGTCCTATAATTTAACACATAACTGGGAAAAAAGAAACGTATTATATTATTAAGCAGTAATTAGTGGGGGATCAGTTTATTACTTCATAACAATATAAAACTGGTCCCCCACTTTATGCCCAGTAGAAGACTTAACCATGTTTTCAACAATTATATTCAGTCAGTCAGTTAAGTGCCATATGTAATACAGTCTAGCAGTAGGTTGCCATTGATTTCTGCAGTAGACTGGTTGCCAGCCAAGGCTATAGAACCCAAGCTGTTCTATTATTTAACCCATAACTGGAGGGAAGAGACGGATTAATACCTTTCCTAAGTGTATTTGTGCGTAAGTCAATACAAGGAATTCAGGGTGTTAAAAGTTTTAATTTTATGTTACCAGTTTGCATTACTGATATAATTGGCATATATTTCTTTAAAACTCCAACAGTGACTGCAAATACTTACTTACAAATGCTGCAAATCAGACAAGCAGGGTATTTTTTTTAACAGGATGGGGCACCGCCTCATTTTGCCCGTAATTGTTCGTGCTTATCTCGATCAAGCCTTCCCAAATCGTTGGATAATTCTCGGAGCACCATTGGCATGACTACCACACTCCCTTGATCTGACGCTCTGTGATTTCTGGTTATGGGGTTTGATAAAGGATCGCGTGTATAGCAAAAAAAATTTAGTGATATCGAAGAACTCAAGGACAGAATAAAAGGTGTAATATCAAACATTCCCCGTGAAATGTGTGTCAAGGCACTTAATTGAACTGTTGATCGCTGGTTTTTGTGCATCAATCGTGCTGGTGGACAGGTGGAAACGATGTAACCCTGGCAAAAATGAACTGTAGTGGCTTACTAACCCAAGAAAAGAACGTAGAGTTTTGATGTTTGTTGGATCTGACAGTTTTTTGATAGTAGAAATGTTCTCGGGGTCCGGTTGTCGGCCTGCTTTATCAAAAATAAATCCAAGATATTTTATCGACGTCCGGAAAAATTGACATTTTTAACTGGCCTGAGATAAATACAGTCTTTCTGCATTTGGGGGAGACTGTATATGTGAGGTAACTTGTTGTAACTTTGAGGTCACTACCTGTATGTCTTAGGTAGTAAGTGACACTTGTTCTTGATTAGGATCTGCGACAGTTGTCCTTCCGTTTTTAATACTGGTTCCTACTTTACTTTGCTATAGCTGCCATTTCTAATGAGGTATTCTAACTTTTCTGCATATTTTGTATTTCCAACACTACAGTCGCATGAACATTTTTTACCAGAGCTCATATTACAATTTTGATGTTTGTAATTGGTTTACTCTAGCACTCCATATTACTGTTTCCCATATTGTATTTATTTCTATGCTTGGCCGGCTGAGGACAACAATCCGAACAATATCATAAATGCAAATGTTTACAACTCCTCATCTCAAAAATATAGACAAAAATGTTAGAAAATTTTCTTTTTGAAAATATTGGTAAAAATATTTCTTTTACACCTGTTACTCTCTCTTTTTGGTTTTAAATAATTTCACTCCAAGCAAGGTAGGACCGTTATTAATATGCAGGGGTTTACAGTGAGAGAAAAGACTGTGTACAGTGGGTATTGAAGAAAGGATAAAAGATGAATGAGATTCAAGAAGACAGAAGATGGCAGTTGATATTGCATTTGAATTTTGAGAGATTGTAGCTATCAAGGGAACAACTAAAAAAACAGGAGTTCAACAGACAGGAAGAAAATAATTCCACAGGTGGGAAGTATGAGTAAAGAAACTGTACGGGTAGAAGTGGTTGTTACATTTAAAATACAATGGAGAATCTGTAATGTGATCGATACTGACTGCAGTCACTCTCTCACCGGCATGACATGGCTTCCCTGTGCCTCTTCTATAAATACTTTCACGGCTTCTGCTCCGATGAATTTAGATCATTGGTGCCCCCTAGGTACGAATTTGCACGAGATACAAGATTAGCAACTAGGTCCTTCCCTTTTACAGTGAAACCGATTAAATGTAACTGCAATTTCTACTTCAACAGCTTCTTTTCTCGTACTTCCCGCCTGTGGAATTCCCTTCTACATACTTGCTTCCCCGACAGCTACAATCTCCAGGAGTTTAAATGTAAGGTCAATAGACACCTCCTAACACACTAACTCGCATCCATTCTCTCAAACACTCTTCCCATCTACATCCTTACCCGTCTATCACCCTCCTTCTGACATTTCCTATATCTAACCACTCTTTCTCACCTTCTTCGACTATGTAGCCCCCTGCCCAACAGTGGCAGTAGAATGCCTTGCTTGGATGATAGGATTATATATTAAAAAAATTCTATACTATTATAATGAGGATATAAAGTGGGGGATCAATTCTACATTACAATCAATATATAAACTGATCCCTCACTTTATGGCCACAGTTATCCTTCTTTTAACCATTTCCTGACACCTCGTATAATCTGTCACTCTTTCGCATCACTTTCCCCTATGTAACCCCCTGCGTAACAGTGGCAGTAGAATGCCTTGCTTGGGCGATAGGATTATAAAAAAATTTTCTATACTATTATAATGTGCATATAAAGTGGGGGATCAATTCTACATTACAATCAATATATAAACTGATCCTTCACTTTATGTCCACATTTATTCTTCTCTTACCCACTTCCTGACACCTCCTATAATCTGTCACTCTTTCTCATCACTTTCCTCCTATGTAACCCCCTGCGCAATAGTGGCAGTGGAATGCCTTCCTTGGGGCGATATGATTAAAAGTAAAAGGTTGGGGTCTAGATGCCAATCAAGTATCATGCTTAGATTCACGTGGGCAGGGCACCAGGGAAAAAAAGCTCATCAGAGCAGTTGCCATGAAAATATTTGGAGAAAAGACAGAGGGAAGCCCCCGTCAAGTCGGCGAGAAAGTAACTGAAGTTGAGATACCAAGTCATGACCGATTACATTGCAGATCCTTCTTTGAATTTTGTCGATAACCTCGAAATGAATAGCAGGCCCACCCGATCAGATATGGCAACAGTATTCAATGAACAAACGACTGGTTTTATGAATTTGCAAAAGGCATTTTGACGAAAACACTAAGTAAAGACTTAATAGATAGTATCATATTGTCAGTCCCATAACTAATTTTATCCTAACACATATTTTCAGAGTTAATCTCCGTAAGTTTACTTAATATTTAAGGTGCTTTGGATATGATGGATCAAGCACATGAGCAATGGCGAGGTTTTGAAAAGAATGGAAACAAAAAAGAAATTAATACTGTGCATCAGGAAAGGACAGCTAAAACTCCTGGAACATGTCATGAGGAAGGACGGCTTGGAGAATCTGATACTCACGGATCAGATACAGGGAAAGAGTGACAGGGGAAAGCAGCAGGTAGCATAACTGACGGGCCTGAGCAGGTGGATGGCAGAGCGGGGTTTGGGTGGTGTAACAGGAGAAAGCGTGCTAAGAGCCACTAGGGATAGCGAGAGGTGGGAGGCCATGATCGCCTACGTCCTGAAAGGACAAGGCACATAGATGAAGAATATATATGCAAACTGTTTATTAGAAATTATAATGTGGATATAAAATGGGGGATTAATTCTGTATTATAATGAATATGTAAATTGATCCCTCATTTTGTGGTCATGCTAGTTTCTATACATTTATTTTCTAGATTTATGGGCTTGAGCTTGTGGATGGGAAAGCGGGGTTTGGTTGGAGAACCAGGAGAAAGCCTGCTAAGAGCCACCAGGGATAGGGAGACGTGGAAAGCCATGATCGCCTACGTCCTGAAAGAACAGGGTAAAAAGAAGAAGAATATATATACAAACTGTTTATTAGAAATTATAACGTGGATATAAAATGGGGGATTAATTCTGTATTATAATGAATATATAAATTGATCCCTCATTTTGTGGTCATGCTAGTTTCTATACATTTATATTCTAGATTTATGGGCTTGAGCTAGTGGATGGCAGTGCGGGGTTTGGGTGGTGTAACAGGAGAAAGCGTGCTAAAAGCCACCAGGGATTGGGAGACGTGGAAGGCCATGATCGCCTACGTCCTGAAGATACATGTCACATAGAAAAAGAAAATTTACTGTTTCTTGCTTGGGACTGTGTTCTCGGTTCCTTCTAAAGTCTGCTTCTAATTCCAGACTTCTGACTTCTTTGCCTGAAAGACGAAATTATATTCACTATTTTTCTCGTCTTCTACCTACCCACAACCGGAGTAAATAGGTTCATTATAAGTTCATTATAGGTTCATTATAGGTTCATTTATTGGGCACAAAGACGTGGTGTAGTGATTAGTTTGTTTCACTAGATCAGTTTTTTTTTTTAATCATATCACCCCGAGCAAGGCGGTAACGCCACTGATGTGCAGGGGGCTACATAGGAGTGAAAAGACTGGAAAAGAGAAAACCAGAAACCGCATCCAAAACAGGAAACAAGGGATGAACCTCTTCACCTGTTCAATAGACATGGGTTGAGTGTGAACCGGGCGATAGTTTAGTCTATCTGCTCCAATTGAAAAAAGAAAGAAAGAAAAAAGTGAGAAGATTGGAAAAGAGAAAACCGGAAACCGCATCCTAAACAGGGAACAAGGTATGAGCCTCTTAACCTGTTCAATAGACGTGGGTGGAGTGTGAACCGGGCGATAGTTTAGTCTATCTGCTCCAATTGAAAACAGAAAGAAAGAAAAAAAGTGAGAAGATTGGAAAAGAGAAAACCGGAAACCACATCCTAAACAGGAAACAAGGGATGAGCCTCTTCACCTGTTCAATAGATGTGGATGGAGTGTGAACCGGGCGATGGTTTAGCCTATCTACTCAAATTGAGAAAAAAAGAAAGAAAAAAAGTGAGAAGATTGGAAAAGAGAAAACCGGAAACCGCATCCTAAGCAGGGAACAAGGGATGAGCCTCTTCACCTGTTCAATAGACGTGGGTGGAGTGTGAACTGGGCGAAAAAAATGATCGGTGCATTTAGAATTAGTCTCCTTTGCTTCTCTTTGAGTTGCAATAATAAACTCACTCTGGCAATAAACTAGAATTCAAAATAACATCAGAAATAATGTACATTATTACACTTGTTGATCTGTACAACTCGTGCTTTTCTACTTAGAATCAGAATGTAATAACTGAATGATTGCAAATCATTCTCAGCTTAAATCAATGAACATTTTTAAGGAAACTTATGCGCGTTGTGGTACAGTGGATATCGGCTCGGAACGAGAAACCGGGGAGCCGAGTTCGAATTCCAGCTAAATCCATTGTATTCACTTACGCGCAAATACCCATGGGAAAAGTATTAATCCGTCTCTTCCTTCCAGTTATGGGTTAAATATCAGGACAGATTGGGTTCTATAGCCTTGGTCGGCAACCAGTCTACCGCAGAAAGCAATGGCAACCTACTGCGGGATAATCTTCTGCCCAGTCAGTCATGTCTCTGTCGAGACATGATCGCCCAAGCGTGTATCACGTATGGCACTCAACTGACTGACATAACAATAATGCTAAGTGGCAAGAAATTTGAAAAAAGTAAGAGAAAATAGGATGTGAAGAAAGAAAGTTATAAGGTATGCAAGAAAGTTTTTGACCCAACTCACAAGCCAAATAGTGAGTTTGATCCTTACTGTGTGCCTAATACTTTCGACCTTCAGTCATATATAAACTACACTTAGTAATGAGCACTTCGACATGATGTAATGGCAAACAAGCTTACCTCACGAGATCATATGAATAGTGAGTTCGATCCCCCACTGGGTGACCTTTACTTTCGGCGTCGTGCCACATCCAAGCTACGCTTAGATAAAGGGCACTTCGGCGTGTTGTACCGGTTTGCAGGCTTGCCTCGGTAGATCATATAACGTTTTATAGTGAGTTCCTCACTGGGTGCTCTATTTTATGGTCTTGTACCATATCTCAGCTAAGCTAATAGAATTACACATTTCCTTAATCATAGCCATTTTATCAGTAATCGTCTACCTTGCGTGCCTCTCGAGGCTTGTACTGTTGATGTTTAGCCATGTAACAAAACTAAATAGAGGGAAACAGTAGTTAATACACACACATCTTAGGCACTTTCTTCTTTTCTTTCTATTCCAGTTGCTTTCTTTCTTTATTTTTCTTTCTTTCCTTTTTCTTTCTTTCTTTTTAAGGATCGGAACGTGAGGAGAAAAGCAATGGCCAAAAACCAAATTAGACGTCCAGATCTGGTTGCAAGAAGCACTGAGCAGGAGGCGCACAATACACCCCTCACCAAGTGAGAGTGGTGATTCCTTAAACATATTTACGTGGGGTCCCCAAAGAAGAGACATGAGGAATTTTATGACCGGCACCGCCAAAAAGATTTTGAATACGGGTGGGAAAATCTATCGAATCTTTTTTTTTTTTTTTTGGTAAAGTGAAAACTTCTCCCGAAAATGTCGATGAACTTTTCATGCACACCAGCCTAGTTTTTCGTTTTTATGCTAAAATATAAATTTAAGTTATAAATAGCGAACACAATCCCGCTGACTACTGATGTACATAAATAATTCACACACACACACACACACACACACACACACACACACACACACACACACACACACACACACACACACACACATGTATGTATCTAAACTTATTTATAAATGGAATTTTGTCTGTATTTGTGTGTGTGCCTGTGTGTGTGTATGTGTGTGTGTCCGTTACCTATAGAATCCGAAACGGCTGAACCGATTTTCTTGAAAATTTACACAGTTGTACTATAAGCGTCTGCGAGTGTTCTTAGCTAGGTTTTGTGTCGAGGTACCCCCGATAAATATCGAAAATCGATAATCGAAAAAATCGGGTTATAGAAGGAGTGGTCTGATTTTAATTAAATTTGATACACTCATAGACAAAGACATAAGAAACGATATTCAGAAGTTTCAAGGTTGCAGTTCTTACAATATTGTAGAAAATCGATAATATATATATATATATATATATATATATATATAAGGTAAGATGTTTGCGTGTATGTTTCTTTATCTGCCTGTATGTCTGTATTTTTTTCAGCCCTTTTATTTGTTTTTGCTTCGGGTTTGGCTCTAAGTAGGTATAATTGTAGTTCTTAGTCTCAGCCATGATACCATTTACTCAGAGGACATATTTAGCTTTCAAAATTCAGTTTACGACGAAAAAACTTATTTGATATCGATACCAGGAAATCAAAATTTGACTTACATCTATTCATTTTTCTTTCAGTCTACGGTTTCGCTTTAACTGGAAACAACTATTGCTTTTTAGTCTTTCGTGCCAACGTCCAAAGAGTCTGAGCTCCAGGACCATGGATTAGTTTTAAAGCTCTCATTAAACCCGAGCAACGCCGGGCTATACTGCTAGTATATCTATACATATATACTATACATTCATTGTTACCTTTAAACTTTATAGTATTAGGTCTACCATCCGCCTGTGCATTGAGCATTTCTGCCATATCTGCTCCGGTGCTCCTGCTATTCACTTAGATGTCCTCGACTGAATCCAACGGAGAATCTGTAATGTGATCGATCCCGACTTGGCAGCTTGGATACAGTCGCTTTCTCACCAACGCAGTGTGGCTTCCCTGTGTTTCTTCTATAAATACTTTCACGGCTTCTGCTCGATGAACTTAGCTCACTGATAAACTGTATATATGAGTTTCCTCGTGCTACAAGCTTAGCCAAAATATTAACCTAAAAACTGGAGTACTGTTCTTGATAAATCGCCAATCGAGACTCTCAAGGGGATGGCATACATGATGTCGAAATCGTTCAGAAATATCTCAACTGCCAGCAGTTTAGAACAGCTTTCTATGATCAATGATTAAAAATGACTTTGTGCAAGTGAAGAATCCAGAACTTAACGAGGACAATCCTTTCCCCTTTGATTGATTGATTGACTGATTGATTGATTGATTGATTGATTTGTTTAACAGCATTACATCCATCTAAACGGCGCTGTTGTTTTGCTGAAAGAGTCCAAGTTTCAGGTCCATAGAGTAAGATTGGGTCAATAAGTGCGCAAGGAACTTGGATTCTGATCTTACGATCAAGATTGGATTTCCAGATCTTATCCATTTTGTTACAAGAAGGCAGTCCATGCTATGCCTTTTCTGAAATCAAAGTCTTTTTCAGAATTTTTGATGTGTGATCCTAGATATTTGTAGTCTTCAACGCGTTTAAGGATGTTATTCGAGAGAGTTTTAATTTCATGATTGCTGCATTGTGCAAGTGCCACAGATGAACTTGTTTTCATCGTTTGTATTATGGAGGAACCCATAATCTCACAATCGATCTCGTAAGTTAACCTTTCCAGACAGGATACATAGAGATACATCTATCGCCAAGGAAGACCTTACAGGAGCTATGACAAATACGGAATACTGGAAGGGGGTAGTGAGTTCTATCTCGGCCGGGGCCGCATGATGATGATGATGATGATGATGATGATGAACAGCATTATCAACACCTCATGGGTCATTTAATTTCGAAATTAAATTTTCTTGGGAGCAATATATATATTTTTTTAGAAAAATAAAATGAAAAATTACCAGCAATACATTTTTATATAATATCTTAAGCAATACATTTTTTTATAAAAATAATATGACCAGCGATATAATTTTCATAAAAGAAATTTCTAATATTCCGAAGAAAATTAAATTTCAGCATGAAATGACCCATAAGAAGTTGATATGCCGCTAAACAAACACACGAACTCTAATGTTACTATTGTTTGTTGTCAGTGCTACTTGTCAGCTACTTGTGTTGTTTTTAAGAATTCCTTTCTTTTTGCAACGGCCGTAGGGCCGATGTGTATAAGGCGGGCTGGTTGTATACAAAGGCGGAAATACATGCACAGGTAGATCAGTACCAATCCTAGGCTTCTTACCGACGTAAGACGATGATTAGTCATCGTGTCTTGCCAGATGATTCGTTAATGTAACGATCCTGACGACAATCTTTGTCTTCATAGAAAATCTAATCTAAACTTATTTATAAATGGAACTTTGTCTGTGTGTGTGTGCCCGTTACCTATAGACTCCGAAACGGCTGAACCGATTTTCTTGAAAATTTACACAGTTGTACTATAAGCGTCTGCGAATGTCCTAAGCTAGGGTTTGTGTCGAGGTACCCCCGATAAATATCGAAAATCGATAATCGAAAAAATCGGTTCTTAGGAGCTGTACGATTTTAATCAAATTTCATACACTCAGAGACAAAGACATAAGAAACGATATTCAGAAGTTTCAAGGTTGCAGTTCTTACAATATTGCAGAAAATCGATAATATATATATATATATATATATATATATATATATATATATATATATAAGGCAAGATGTTTATGTGTGTGTCTGATAAATATCGGAAATCGATAATCGAAAAAATCAGGTTATAGAAGGAGTGGTCCGATTTTAATCAAATTTCATACACTCATAGACAAAGACATAAGAAACGATATTTAGAAGTTTCAAGGTTGCAGTTCTTACAATATTGCAGAAATTCGTTCATATATATATGTATAAAAGGCAAGATGTTTGTGTGTGTCTGTTGTCTGTTGTCTGTTGTGTATGTCCTTTATACAAATCCACAATTTTTGTCCGATTCTCACCAAACTTCACACAAATATTCTTTAGGCTGAGTCTGAGCTCCAGGACAATGGATTAGTTTTAAGCTTTATTACACCCGAGCAACTCCGGGCTACACTGCTAGTCATTTATAAGATTAAGACACATTCATCTGTTATGGCGTTCGGAAATTAATTGCGTTTTACCAGAAAATATATAAAAACAAACAATAAGCCATGCGTAGTAAAAATGATATTTATCAAAAATGCAATCACCTTCATCTTCAGTGACTGGACGACTGATTGATTTGTTTGTTTAACGGCATGTCGACACCTTATGAGTCATTTAATGTCGAAATTTGTTTTTCTTGTGACTTTCAAGTAATAGAAATACGATATATGTTATTCTGCTTTCACAATTGAATATATGGTAGATAATACTCAACTTTTGTATATATATATATATATATATATATATATATATATATATACGTTGTGTGCACATATTTACTAGAAGCAGTAATATGACTAAAACCTAACTAAATCAACCTTCTCACGATAACCGAACGTTAGACTGTCAGGTTCTCATACGTTGAATCCGACGGGAGAGTTCAAAAGCTGAGTATTATCTACCAAATATTCAACTGTGAAAGCAGAATAACATATATCGTATTTTATTACTACAAAGTCCCAAGAAAATTAAATTTCGATATTAAATGACCCATAAGGTATTGATATGCCGTTAACGAAACAGATCACTCAGTCATTCACTCACTAAAGATGGAGGGGATTGCATTATTAATAAATATCATTTTTACTACCAAAAAGGTTGGCATTAAATAACCCACAGAGCTTGATATGCCATTAAACAAAACACAAACTCAAAATAATTTTCCTAAGAAAATTAAATTTCGGCATTAAACGATCCATAAGTCATACGTAGTAAAAATGATATTTATTAATAATGCAATCCCCTTCATCTTTAGTGAGTGAATGACTGATTGATCTGTTTGGTTAACGGCATATCAATACCTTATGGGTCATTTAATATCGAAATTTAATTTTCTTGTGAATTTTAAGTAATAAAATACGATATATGTTATTCTGCTTTCACAGTTGAATATTTGGTAGATAATACTCAGCTTTTGTGCATATATATATATATATATATATATATATATATATATATATATATTATGGACTCTCCCGTCGGATTCAACGTATGAGAACCTGACAGTCTAATTGCTTCAGTTATGAGACCAAGTTAAGCCGCCAGTAGACCCACACAAGTCTGTCCTGTTTTTAACCCATAGCTGGAGGGAAGGGACGAATAAATACCTTTCACAAGGGTATTAGCGCTTAATGAATGCAGGCCATTCAACTGGAATTCGAACTCGGCTCCCCGATTTCTCGTTCCGAGCCAATATCCACTGCACCACAAAACAAATCTCAAATATATATATTTCTGTGGACATGATTTCTATGGGCGGTGATATGTGTCTTTTATGTTATAGTTTTGTTGAAGTTATATTTTGAAATACACTTTCATTTATTTAAGTAATTGTCTGATATTATTATGGATATGTCATGAAAGAGTTCTTTCATGTTGGTTGTTTGGTTGGCTGATTGTTTAGCGCCATATCAACGCCTCTATGGGTCATTTAATGTCGAAAATTATCTTTCTTGGGAGCATTGAAGTAATAAATATATGATCTATGTTATTCTGCTTTCACAGTTGAATACATGGTAAATGATACTCAGCTTTTGTTCATATATATGCTTGTGCTGACATAATTATTATAGGCGCTGATATGTGATTTCTGCTGTAGATTTGTTGAAGTTATATTTTGCAATACAGTTTTAGTTTAAATAACGTATGGCTTGATATCTAAAAAGTGTTTTTTAGTGTCGATTGCTTAATCGGAGGCCACAATTTAGACAACCTAAGGTATGCAGGTGGTACAGTGCTGATAGCAGACACAGAAAGGAAACTACAAGACCTCCTACAGAAGGTAGCAGAAGAAAGTGACAAGAAAGGACTAGAAATAAACTGCACGAAAACTGAATGCATGGTCATCAGTAAAAAGGGCAGCCCAAAATGCCGAATACAGGTCGGGGATATCAGAATCAAGCAGGTACAAAAATTTAAATACCTGGGAAGCGTTATAGCAGAAGACGAAAGTGCGACACAGAGATCCGAAGGCGAATTGGCATGGCGAAGGAAGCATTCCAGAAGTTGAGTAAAGTATTAAGAAACAGGACAATTTCGCTAGAAACTAGGAAGAGAGTACTGGATTGCTACGTGATGTCCGTCCTTCAATATGGCAGTGAATGCTGGACAATACCATCAAAGATGAATGAAAAACTTGAAGCAACTGAAATGTGGTTCTACAGAAGGATGCTGCGAATCTCATGGATCGAGTATGTGAGCAATGATGGAGTCTTGGAAATGATGGAAACAAAAAAGGAAATTAATACTGAGCATCAGGAAGAGACAGCTGAAGTTCCTGGAACACGCAGTGAGGAAGGAGGGCTTGGAGAACCTGATACTAACAGGCCAGATGGCGGGAAAAAGAGACAGAGGAAAGCAACGGATGACATATTTGAAGGACCTCATCAGGTGGATGACGGAACGAGGGTTGCACGATGTGAAAGGAGAAGGCGTGCTCAGAGCCACCAGGGATAGGGAAACGTGGAAAGCCATGATCGCCTACGTCCTGAAGGGGCAGGGCACATAGAATATCAGTCTCTATGGGTTATTTAATATCGAAATATAAATATTTTTAGAAATGTTACCGTCAATTAAAAATATTTTGAATGACGCAACTACATATAAAATGCTTGTTGATCATGTTACTTTGAAAAGTAATTGTTGCTATTTTTCTATTGTTGTGAAGTTGTGGCGAAACTTCGCCGCAAAGTTGTAGTGACAGGTTCGTGCCGGAAGTGAGACACGGAACAAGAAGGTAGGTTCAAAACAGTATATTAGTATAACAAGAAACAAGATATTCAAAGGAAGTGTTAAGTAACTAGAAATAAGTAAGTCCGAAGGTGTTATTACGTTTCTTATTGCCTGACTAGTAGCTGTCGTTAACTGCTCTCGTTAACTGTTGTTTGTTAACTCCTCCTTGGAAATCACGCATATATAACAAGCGGAAGAGTCCATTCCTCGTAGGAGGGCACTATAACAAATATAAATAGGAATTGTTACGAATTCTTTTATATAAAAATGTATTGCTGATATTTTTGCTATAGAAATATATATTATACTTTAATAGTGTTTTATTTTGGGGGTTTACCATTTGCTTATACCTGGGTCTCTAACAGGTGCTATAACCCCATCCTTATGGTCTGTGGCTACAGAATCACAGACAAAGAACTGCGCCAAATAAAAGAAAACCATCTTTTGATGACTATAAATAGCAGTAACAATTAAAATGGATTGTAATTGTAATCCGAAGAGAGAATAATCAATAAAGATTCTTATATTTCACACGTCTTCAAACAAAAAGCTAGGGTGGAAACACTTATCAATACGAGAAAGAGCGATTGTTGATGAAATCGAGGAAACAATTTCCCTGAGAAATTAAATGGATAGATTTTATAAAATTTCAACCGATTAATACTGGCTGTTCGTCTGATGAATAGCGATTGTTTCTGTCGTGGACCCGATTAAAGGTCCAGCAAGAATAACGCAGAAACAATCTAATAGGAAAATACGAATATACATTGAATACGGAATGAACACATTACTTGGAACTTGGTTAGTAGGAACGATAATACGAGTTAGTGTGGAATACTATGATTCGACCCTCGGCCTTAAAACTTGGACTCGTTATAGTCGTTAAGGTAGCAATGTTGGTAGACCGTCTTTCGGCTGATTTCGAGCTGCCCTGAGGGTGCTCTCTCCAGGCTACTCCCTCTCACCTCTTGTGAGGGGAGGTATAAGTAATGGCTTGAAGAGTTCATTCAATCTGTCGGTGATGCCGCCATGACAGTTTCCTTCGAAGGAAATGACTATTAAAAGTAAAATGAACAGATCTTGAACTTGGCATTTACTCGCCCCAGCATCATGGGGTCGGAATATGGCAAAAAGCCAGTTTATATTGGGATGACTAAACGTATAAACACGGGCTAAAACCCAAAATAATAATTAAGGTGAGAAGAACAGATACAACACTTTAATCCCAACCCAACCACCAGAGAGTAAAGAAAACGCAGGTTGAGTAGCACTGATTGCTCGGATCATAAATGCTGAATGTTTTCTTATAAGAATACGGGTATAATTGTCAATGCCAATTCAGGTGAGAACAGATACGACACTTTGATCCTAAGTTGACGACCAGAGAGTGAAGAAAAGCGCAACTCGAGTAACACTGGCTGGTCGTTTCATAAATATATTTTCATGGCTTTTGCTCCGACGAACTTAGATCAATGGTTCCCCCTCCCCGAGAATTTACTCGTGCAACCAGACTGGCAACAAGGTCCCACCCATTTACAGTTAGATCAACCAAATGCAGGCGACAATTCTACTCCATCAGCTGCTTTTCTCGCACTTCCCACTTGTGGAACTCCCTTCCTTATACTTGCTTTCCTGACGGCTACAACCTCAAAGACTTTAAATGCAATGTCAATTCCCATCTCTTATCCACTTGACTCCAGATCTTTCTACATCACCCTGTGTATCTTGTTCTTTTCCTTTCTCTCTACCTACGCAACTGTCTTCACTCCTGTGT